>CAKNXH010001608.1:0-37442 GCA_932178445.1 Andricus quercusramuli
AATTTACCGATTTTGTTGAAAATTCTTTTTCTTTTGGAAATTCATTTTTTTGAACAAGGTCAAAGAACTATACCCTACAGGCGTATTACAAAGGAAAGGTACGGATACTAAAATTAACATTATATAATTATTTATTTCGTTAATTTGCTATTGACTTGTTTTTGGAATACTTGAAACCCAATTTTTTTGCTTTTTGGAAAATTTCGAATCCCGCATGTGTTGGTTTTAAGTTAAATTTGTTAACAATTGTTTTAACATTGACCCTTGGAGTTAAAAAATAAATTTTGTTTGCTTTCACGCCAAATTTTCGATCAAGTAAGCTATTTCCGAGCGACAATTGAGTCAATTTTGAGCAATTTTTGGTCAATCCTAAATTATAATGTTTTTGTTTAACAAGAACAAGAAAACACAAAAAAATTATAAAAAATGATAAAATTTTGTAGATTCTAGATTCAGACAAAACATGCTAGAGTATAAAATTCTGTACATTTAGGGAAAATTCTTTCAGAATCTATCAAAACATATGAGTCGTAAAACTGAAATAAAGTTTTAAAAGCATATTTGATATAAAGTCTATCAAATTGAATCATAAAAATTACACGAATCAAATTCTATCAGCACCTTTCATTGAAAATCTTATCTAATTCAATCAAATGAATTTCACGAATTTAAATCCATCAGCACATTTTATAGACCTTTCTATGAAATTCTATCTATCGAGAAATCTTATTCCTTTCTATCAAGAGATTCTTATTAAACCTCTATCATTCAGAACTTGTACCAAGTCCTATCTTCCACAATTTCGGATATTATTTATCAAATTATAGTAAAGTCTCGCCTATTTCAAGTCGCACCTATTTCAAATCGCATCTATTTCAAGTCCCCCATACTCGGCTATTTCAAATTGCGCGCCAGAGGCTGACCAATTAAAAAGAGGCCCAAAGAGCGGGCAGCCATCGCTGGTTTGTACTCAGTAATTTAGCATGACGTCATGGGAATGCAGACAACTTTTTGGAGAAATTATTCTAAACGTGAAAGTAAGTCACAAATATACGAATAGTAATATTTGTTAAGTATAGAATGTATTTCCTCAGTCACGTTCCATTCTTTTATTGATTGCCGAGCTTTCAGTGTCACGAGATAAAATAAAATATAAAAAATTTCAGGTTAATGTATCAGATCGGGTACTCTAACCTCAAATTTCGGAGAGTTGACTGTATTTCGTGAAGCTGAAAGGTCTTCAACCAATAAAAGGATGAAACAGAATTGCCCTAATGCATTCTACATTTGAAAAATATTACAATTCAAAATTTCATGACTTACTTTTACGTTTAGAATATTTCCTACAAAAATGCGTATGCAGTCGCATGTCAAGATTTGTCATCTATCCTAAGCTTCCTGATGTTTCCACCTATCCTAGCATGACCGTGACGTCATGCTACAAAAATCAGTATTCCGCTAGCTGAGGCAAAAGATCCGAGGGGAAAGAAAAGATTGAAGGAAACGCGTGAAATGATGATAGAAGAAACGGGAATGTATGAAGAAAAGCAAGAGAAACGGGTAGAGGAAATAAGGAAAGAAATTAGGCGGGAAATGGCCGAACTTAGGAAAGAAATGAGGAAATGGGAAAAAGTCAGGGAAAAGCTATAGAAAAGGATGCAGACGTTGGAGCAAAGACTAGAAAATAAGGAAGGGCCTAATAGCAAGGTAGATGAGTTGTAAGGTAGAAAAAAAATAGAAAGCTCAAACCATGAGTTTGGAGGTGGGGACAGTGGGAATAAGAAGAAGGAAAGGCTGAGAAAAATAGAACAAAGAATAGAAAAGAGAGAGAAAGAAGAAAGAAAAGGAAACATAGTGATAAAGGGTCTAAGATTAGAGGGGAAGGATCTGATGGAAGGAGTGGAAGCGGTACTAAAAAGGATTGATGCTGAGGTAGAGATAGAGGAAGTGTGAAGTGTGGGAAGGGAAGAGGGGACAGAATGGTACCAGTGAAACTAAAGAAATGGGAACATAAGAGGGAAGTGATGACGAAGAAGAGGGTGTTATATGGAAGCTCGGAGAGAATGGAGGATGATTTGACATAGGTAGAAAGGAAGATGAAGTATAAGCTAAGGAAAATAACGAAAGAGGAAAGAAAAAAGGGAAGAAGAACATGGTTTAAGTATGGGAGAATACAGATAGAAGATGTATGGTGGAATTGAGACGAGGACAGAGAAGAGTTAGTAAAAAATGAGGTATCGGGAAACTAGGAGAGAAAGGAACAGGAGGTAAAGAAATAAGAGAAAGTGAGAAACAAAAACAGACGAGAAACGAAAGTAGGGAAGATTGGAGGATATGCTACTGGAATATAGCAGGTTTAGAAAGAAAGAATAGGGAGTTTATGAGAAATTGGACACAATGGGATGTAGTAGTGATGATGGAGACGTGGCTGGATGAAAAGGGATGGGAAAGAGCAAGGGGAAGATTACCAAGAGGTTACAAATGGCAGGTTCAGAATGCAAAGAGGAAGAATAAAAAGGACAGAGCAATGGGAGGAATGGTGGTGGAAGTAAGGAACGAATGTATAACAGAGAATGTTAAAAAAGAGTTAACCAACACAAAGAAGGATTAATAGTAGAAGAGATAAATATGGGAGGAGAGAGGTGGAAGATAGTGGGGGTTAATGTTAACGGTAATATGCAGGAGAAATCAGAGGATATGAGAGAACTGATGGAAGAAAATAAGCAAGAGATTAGGCTTATAATAGGAGGTGATTTTAGTGCGAGAACAGGAGATAGAGGAGGAAGGGAATGGGATGGAGAGCGAGGAAGAAAATCCAAAGACAAAATACTGAATGAGGAGGGAAAGAAGTTGCTAAAGAGCCTAGAGGAGATGGGATGGTTTATCCTAAACAGAAGTGTAGGGGGGGGGGGGGGGTTGAGGAAGGGGAATATACACGTTCAGGAGAAAAGAGAGGAACGGTAATTGATTATGTGGTAGAAGATGACGAGGTATGAGAGAAGGCTAAGAAACTAGAGGTAGGCAGTTATATAGATTCGGATCACTTTCCCATAATAGTAACAGTATAGAGAGAAATAAGTAATAACAATAAGTATAAAAAGGAAGCAAAAGTAAAAAGAGCAGGAAGAGGGGATAGAAGTGGATAGGATGAGAATTGTAAACAGAGGAAAAAGGAAGTGAACAGGGAATTAAGAAAATGGAGAAAAGGGACAGTATTGAAGAAGAATATAGGACGGAAGAAGAGGTTTGGAAGGTGGCAAATAGAGAGAGAAGAAGAAGGAAAAGAGTGAATCAGGATATTGAGATGGTAGAATGGAAAAAATATTTTATGGAATTACTAGGAGGGGTAGAGAGGAAAGTTAGGAAAGGAGGAAAAGATGGTAGGGAAACAGATGAGGTGGAGGAGAACATTACAAGGGAGGAAATAGTCAAGGTATTAGGGATGATGTACGATGAAAAGGCACCTGCTATAGATGAGATTCCAAATAAAGTATGGAAATATGGGGGGACAAAATTAAAGGAATAGGCATGGATAATGTGCAATAGAGTATGGAGAGGAGAGGGGTGGCCAGAGTTATGGAAAGAAGGAGTAGTGATACCGAAAGTGAATAAAGGCAAAGGGGAAGAGGTTAAAGATTATAGAGGAGTGACATTAATGCCAACACTGTCTAAAGTATATGTGACTATTTTATCGGAGAGGTTAAAAAAGGAAATTGTGGAGAAAAAGATAGAGCCACCGAATCAGACAGGGTTTAGAAAAGGGAAGGGGGTGATGGACAACATGTATGTTCTGAACTATTTAGTAAATAAGAGGATTTAAAGGCAGAAAGGGGCAATGATAGCAATATTCGTGGACTTAAAGCTTAAAGTCTACGACTCATTAGACCGAGGCGAGATAGAAAAAGTTATGGTGAAAAAGGAGATATGAGAGGGATTAATGAAGAGCGTATCAGAAATTTTTAGAGAGGCAAAAAGCAAGTTAAAGGTAGGAGAGCATGTAGGAGATAGTTTCTGGTTGATGAGAGGAGTAAGGCAAGGATGTCCTCTGAGCCCACTTTTATTTAATATATTAATATTAGACTTGGAAAAAGAAATGTAGAGAAAATGGTAAGGAGGAGTTAGGATAGGGAACGAAAAAATATACACACTGGCATATGCAGACGATATAGTGTTGTTAATGAGGTTTAGAAAAGGAGAAGGAAGCAAGAAAGAATGGACAGGAAGATGGAAGGGAATAAAATAAGAAGTCGTAAAAGAGTTTAAGTATTTATGATATACATTGCAAACAAATGGAGATCATAGAGCTTATATAAGAGAAAGGATAAAAAAACAGCAGGGGTAATGAAACAGATATGGGGAATAGAAAAAAGGTTTTAAAAAATTGGAGAAGAAGAATATAGTTACTTGATACGCTGGTATGGCCGGTATTAGGTTATGAAGCAGAGATATGGGGATGGAAAGAAAGGAAAGAGATTGAAAGCTTACAAGAAAGGTATATAAGGTGGGCGCTAGGGGTAGACAGGAGGACGCCGGGATATATGGTGAGAGAAGAAGCGCAAAGGAATAAATTAGGTTCTTGAGCGGGACAGAGGACATGGAATTTTGAGACGAAGCTGAGGAAGGGAAAGGGAGGGGAGTTAGCGAGAAAGTGTTTGATGGAGGTAGAAGAAAGGAGAGGGAGGGCTATGGAATTAACGAGATGGGAGGAAGAAAGGAGGGAGTTCTTCATGGCTAGAGATATAGAAGACGGGACTGGATTCAACTATGAAGAAGTAGAAAAAAGGGAGAGGGAAAGACAATTAATAGAAAGATGGGGGTCGATGTAGGAATCAAAATATAATAAATGGTATGAGATAATAAAAAAAGAAGGAGTATCAAAGTATTTAGAAAAGGGCTGGGGAGAGAAGAGATGGACCAGAATAGCAAGATTTAGATTGGCAAACGAGGTAAGGACAGGTGTGCATTGGGAAAAGAAAGATAACAGGAAGTGCAGAATCTGTGAATGGGAAGAGAAAATATAGGAGCATGTATGGGAAGGATCTAGGAGAGGAATGGGAGATAAAGGAAGCTGGCAAGAGAATGTGGTAAAGATTGTAGGGGAGGATGGTTGGGGGGAAGATTGGATGAAGGAGTTAGAGTCTGCTAGGGGAGCGAATAAGAAAGAATGAAATAATAGATGCGCTATCATCAAAAAATATAAATAAGGATATAAGATTTTCTGTAAATAGGTGTAAATAACTGTAAATAGTAAGGATAAGATTTTATAAAACATGTGGAAGGAAGTGTTGTAAGAAATGGAAGTCATGTGAACCCTTAGGGGACACATTATGAATAAAGAAGACGTACATGAATGAAGGACCATTTTTACCAAATTGTATGAATCAGGAAAGATACCCTGAGGCTACATTAGAAGGTTAAATAGATTCTTCATATGCCACGTGCCGAATTACTGATATGTAAAAAAGATCAGGTCTCAAGCTGTCACGCATCGACCAGATTTATCAGATTGTATGAATCAGTAAAAAAAATTTTCCAGAATTTAGCCATTGCTGCCAGTGTCAACTGTAGGCCAAAAGACTAGGTCAAACAGCCCCCAATACATTTTCGTCGAACTTGTTCTTCAACTTATATTTCCCAAAAATAAAATATAATATAAAAATAAATATGATCATTTTATTTATTAGTATTCATATACTAGACAGCACACAAAATTCGGTGAAGATTTTCTGAAACTGGTAATGCAAGGTTCAGAATATTGCATTGAAAGATTAAGGGGATTGAAATGACTTGGCTTTTCGCCACATACATAATACGTCTACGAGGATGTATTATTTTATGTAATATTTGAACCACATAATCCAAAGGCAATTTTACTCGAGACAGCAAAGCGATTTTTTCGAAAAATGTTGTTGTTTTTTTGTTATTGAAAATTGAGCGTTTTTTTGCGCCCGTAAATAGCAACACGCCAGCTAACAATGTATGCCGGGCTGCAGCTATCCGATCTACCCTGGCGGACCGAACGAACGGAGCGGATACGCTACAGCGTATCCTTATAGTATCCACATCGTATCCTCTCCGTATCATGCAAGAAAAACTCATCAAAAAAGAAAGATTAACATTTCACTTGTTGAAATTCGGATTCTACGTGAAATTTTGAGTTAAAAGGTCACATAGTAATCGCAATAGTTTTTCTTGCAACATTAAAAACTTTTAATAAATATAATACTTATCGATGACGTGCGCTGAAGGCGAATTCAAACGCATCGTCATTCAGTAGTACTTCATAGGCGTTATCCGTCGACGATGCGTTTGAAGTCGCCTTCAGCCCACGTTATCAATATGTATTATATTTTTTTAAAGTTTTTAATGTTGCAAGAAAAACTATTGCGATTACTCCGTGACCTTTTAACGTAAAATTTCACGTAGAATCCGAATTTCAACAAGTGAAATGTTCATCTTCCTTTTTTAATGAGTTTTTCTTGCATGATACGGAGAGGATACGATCGGGATACTATGAGGATACGCTGTAGCGTATCCGCTCCGTTCGTTCGGTCCGCCAGGGTAATTTCAAGTCAAATTAAATCTGCAAGTACTGCATCTTCGTCGCTTATAGTAATATACATATAATATAATAAAATAATACAAATAAATAATAATAACATATATAATGATAATTTTTCGAAAAAATATATAAAATGCATTATCCTCCTTTTTGTCGGCAAGGAAGTTATTTTGTTCTTACCATATTAAAAATTATCATTACATTTTAGTATTTATTTTTAATATTGTATTACATTATTATATTATATTTTTACTATAAGCGACGAAGACGCAGTACTTGCAGATTTTATTCGACTTGAATCTAGATCAGGTGACTGCAGCCCGGCATACAGTGTAAGCTGGCGCGTTGAATTTTACAGGCGCAAGGTAACGCTCAATTTTCAATTAAGAAAAAAAAAACAACACAAACATTTTTCGAAAAAATCGTTTTGCTCACAGGAGTAAAATTGTCTTGAGATGATGTGGTTCGACTATTGCATTAAACAATGCATCCTTGTAAACGTATTATGTATGTGGCGAAAACCCGAGTCGTTTTAATCCCCTTAAGGCCACGTAATGAGTGTGTCACGTGACCGGATTCCTACCTTACCTACACTTTTTTTATTTGTAAACTTATGCTTACACGAATAGCCACATCGAGTTGAAAATTTGAGATAATAAACAAGAAGCACTAAGAAAGGCGGCTCTGGTCCTAAATTGTAATAATCATGAAAAAAACAAAAACAAAATTTACAATAAAATTTGTTACAGAATTTTTTTTTCATTATTATTGCAATTCAGGACCAGAGCCGCCTTTCTCAGTGCTTCTTATTTATTACGAATTTCAAGAAAATATATAAACTGCCATTTATACCTTGTAAACATAACAAAATATATTTTTCAAATTTTTTTATCAATATATTTATCATATAGCAATCGTAAAAGGTTGATAAATCCTTTTCTGGATGTCACATGCAAAGTGAGATTAGATTTACTATAGTTCACCATATATCCCATTAGGGTGGTCCAAAAATGCATTAGAATTTTGTTGTTGTTGAATTTTTATGGGGACACCCCCCAAATTTGTTCGAATCCACCCAAAAATGAATCCTTTTTTTTGTTTAAAAAAAAAATGATATTTAGGGGTGCCGCAAGCCCCATGAAGTTTAACATGCATTTCCCATAAGAAAAAAAGACGTTTTTGTAAATCTTCAATATTATCTCAATAGAGTTGCAACTCGACATTTCTCTTCACAATTAGCCATAGAATCGAATAAAATATCACTTTTCAAATATCACCCCCATTAGTCTGTTTTATAGGGTCCCAAAGAAACCACATAAGTGAAAAAATGGGTTTTGCGAGTTTTTGGCGCTAATTATAATTCTTTGCGGTTTCTTTAATGCGAATTGTTTCTAATACATAAAATATTACTTTATACTAAAAATTATATATTTTCATGGATTGTTTAAACAATTTATTATTGTTTTTAGCAATTTTCTCATAGAATGGAGTTAGAAAGACGCGGTTTTTTCACAAATTTTCCATTTGTTGTCCAATTTTCAATTAGAGGGAAGTGATAGTTCATCAATGGTAACAATAGTGATTGTTTGAACAATTTATTATAATTATTAATGATATTATATTTGAATAATGCTAGAAAGATGCGTTTTTTTAGTTTCTGGCTTTTTGTCCAATTTTCATTTGGAGTGAAGTAATAATGAATTCAAGTTAACAGAATAATTGAAGAAGAATCATTGAATCATTGTTGATAATATTCTCTTTGCTTAATTGGTAGAATATTGCGGGTTTTTCTGAAATTTTCAACTGTTTGTCTATTTTTTATTAGGTGTGACTTGATAATTAATTAGATTTAGCAAGAATAATTGTTTAAACAAATTATAATTGTTTATGACTATTTTCATCTATATCAATTGCGCCTGATAGTGCGGTTTTTCGGCAATTTTTACCTTTCTGTCCTTTCTTCACTGAGTGAGGTAATAATTAATTAAAGTTAACAAACAAGTTGTTTAAACAATTTAATATTGATTTCTGCCTCTTGTGTAAAATAGCTTTTTTTCTTTGAATTAATTGTTTTCTAAGCATTGGGAAAAGAGCAAAAATAATTCACTTGAAACAATAATACCATTCGAAAAATCATTTTTGTTTTGATTGACTTATTATTCGTTCATAAATAAAAAGGCGATGCAAAGTGAAAGATTTTAGAAAAAACCGCCACTATCTAGCACTTATATAACAAAAGATAGTGATAAACAATATTAAATTGTTTGAACATCTTTTTTGTCAACTTCAATTAATTATTACCTTACTGAGTGAAAAAAGGACAGAAAGGTAAACTAGCTGTTAATTCGATCTCGAGTGTTTCCACTTTGTTTGTATTTATAATTATATGGTGCTCATTTCACGAGCACTTTGCTTCCCGTTAGCAAATGTATTTGCTTCCTCATAGAGGAAGCATTAGTTATTTTTTTCCATAATACACAAACCAAAGTCTTCATTTTGCTCAATTTAAAAATAGAATTTTACAAAAAAAAACAAAGTTACAAAATAATACAAAAAATGTTTTAAACACAAAGACAAATCAAATCTTGTATTGAAAATGATAATTTTTTGAGCTGGAAAAGGGAAAAGAAAAGTTCTGTCGCACCGTATCCCTTGCCCAGCTTTATGATTTCTTTACAAAAATTGTCAGAATTACTCTATTTGAAAATTTATGATCAAAAAGTCTTTTCCATTCATGCGTTAACTTTGAATTATGTCGATGGAAAAAGTTTTTCTGTTTAAAACTGATGATTCAGATATTATAAATGAGCATAACTTCCATAATCTTCAATAAGTGTATTATTATTATTATTATTATTATAGATCAATCTATTTTCCTCGAATCAAGAAATCTTTTCCGTTCTTGCATCAATTTTGAATTATGTTAGTGAAAAAAGTTTTACTATAAAAAACCGTGTTTTCGAATATTATGCATTACCATAGCTTCCTTACTCTTCAATACAATGTATTAGCATTATAGGTCAATCGATTCGATTCGAATCAACACATTTTTTCTATTCTCGCATCAACGTTAAATTATGAAAATAAGAAAACTTTTACTTTAAAGAACGATTTTAAAAATATATGAATCACCATAACTTCTCTACTCTTCAATAAAATGTATTGATATTTATGTCAATCGATTTGTCTCGAACCAAGGAATCTTTTATGTTCTTGCATCAACTTTGAATTATCCTAATGAAAAAAGTTTTACTATAAAAACCGTATTTTAAAATATTATGCATTACAATAGTTTCCTCACTCTTCAATAAAATGTATTAGCATTATAGTTCAATCTATTCGTCTCGAATCAAAACATATTTTCTGTCCTTGCATCAACTTTGAATTATGTTAATGAAAAAAGTTTTAGTATAAAAAACCGATTTTCAAAATATAAAAATTGCCATAATTTCCGTACTCTTCAATAAAATATATTAATATTATAGGTCAATCGATTCGTCTCGAACCAAAGAATCTTTTATATTGTTACATCAACTTTGAATTACGCAAATGAAAAAAGTTTTACTATAAAAAACCGATTTTTAAAATATTATTGAGTGCTGAAAAAAATTCACTAAATATTTTTAAAAATCCGTCCGTCAGTTTCAAGATATTAGTGAGGAAAATAAGCCCTCCAAATTTCATCGAATTATCTGCAAGCGTTTTCTTGTTATCGTGTTCACAAAAAAGCGTGACATCCACACATCCACACACACACATCCACATCCACACATCCACACACACACATCCGGACAATTGCTTACGACATTGTATTAGACATTTTTAAATTAGGGGGGTTTAATTAAATGAATTTAAAAATTTTGGAAAATGTTACCATTACAAAGCTTCCTCTACGAGGAAGCAAAATTGGTTAATAAAAAAAGGTTAATTCCGAACCAAAAATATAAAAGTAGACTTTTCAATTAAAAAGAATTAGCTTTCAACCAAAAATAGTTGTGATTTTCTGTGACGTTCCGCAATAAAAGGGCCTATTTTGTAATTTAAGAGATTTGCAATTGATTTGCAAAACATTCAGAGTATTCTTATATTATAACTTAACGATGCTAATTATAGTAATTATATATAAATTTAGATTACATACGTAACGATACAAGCTTCAAATTCTTAAATATATATATATAGTATAAAAGGAAGATTCATTTTTGAATGAAACATTAACTTTGAAATCTTAAATAAAAAATTATCCTCGATATTTTAACGAAGATGGTTGTTAACACTAAGCACAATTCCAACTACATTTTATCAAAGAGCGAAACGATATTTATTGAAAAAGTAAAAGAAATCTACAAAATTACCGGTTTTCAAAAAACTTCCCGGCTTTTCCGGGTGCTCAAAATTCCGGACTGATTTCCGGTTCTCGCGGACAGTGGTCATTCTTGTTTGTACACGGAAAAAAAAGTGCTGGAAATTTTCATTGACCGAGTCTGTGACTTTAGGATAGGTCTAAAAGCATTTGATAATTTGAAAATATCATATTGGAAAATCATGCAAATAGTGCTTGAAGGAATAAAAGACTTTTTAAATTGCGTCCAGCATAGTCAGTGAAGCACTCCTAGACTCCATCAACAAAATATCACAGAAAAATTTGTAAGCCGTTCAACACTCCAATATTAAATTTTCAAAGACAGTCAAGGAAAGGTTCGTAGACTGTCAAGCTAGCCATTTATGCTAATAAAAAATAAAACATTATTTTTTAAATTTATAATATTATTATCTTCAACTTATATATTTATTTAAATATTATTATAACACACACAATTATTACTTATATCAATCGCTCGGTTTTTACGCTCTAAAAAATCGGACGCACGCTGTGGGGATTCGAACTACCTATCCTAGACACGAGACTAACGCAACTCATTCCTAACCGCGCAAGCCCCTCGTCTAATCGATCGGGCTGAAAACACAGTAAAAAATCTTGGCGTTCTGCTACAGCTGAAAACAGCGTGGCCGCGTAAAAAGAATTTTAGTGAGGACTGCGAATTAGACAACTTGCTACAAGACTGACTTTGCATAACAAGTTAATTAAAAATTTTTTTTTTTAATGGAAAAATATAATTTTCCACGGAAAATTATTTTTTGACCAGTGTCTACTTCAATCTTACCAATGTGAATTTGTCTCTGAGCCCCTCTGAGCGCGCCTCTGAAAATTCTCGCAGACAGTCAGGGACTGTTTTTCTGACTTGCATTCGAGTTCTTAGTTTTTGAATCACGCACTTATTCAATTCAAGTCTTTGCAAATATGAAGTTATTTTATAGCCACTTCATGACTGTATATATTTTTTTTTTGTAAACTGTCTTATAAGAATTCCAAGCCTGTTGTTTCTTGACTGCGCTTGAAAACTTCCATGACTTTTCTTTATTTTTCCATGAAAATGTATGACCACTTTATAGAAAGTATACAAGACTTCATGAAAATGATGGCCCGTCCTGAAGTCTAGCACTAATCTACGAAATGTTCCAAGACTTATTTTTTCCGTGCATAAAGCAAAATGTACATGCCTATCAGTTTTTGTGACTTTTACGTAACCTACATGTAAACATTGACCATGACCGGTTGACTATCAAACCAATCTGCATACTCCGGTTTTTCCCGTTTTTTCATGAACAATAGCACCTACGTGCGCAATCTGAACAATTTATGTTCCTCGGTAATTTCCTCTTCAAATTCGTAAAGAGAGACATAAATGCATAAATTTAATGAATATATGTTCTGAATGAATATATATAAATATATATTCTTTTTGTATACAAATAAAAGTAATGTTCATATTTATCTTATCTTGAAGGGTATATTGAGATAAGCAATTAATAAAGGAATGCTAATAGTTTGATTCACTCGCTTTATATGAATGATGAATCATATTGATCTAGGAACTCTCAAATGTATTATTGAAAAATTGTAATTTGCATAACGTCATAAACATTATAAACATCACAAAAAAGTCGGCTTGTTAGCTATGGCTACTTGGCTACAACACAACAAGAAATAAATACATTCTCTTATACATATAGGCAATAGTCACATTGGCGCGTTTTTCAGTGTCAGTCTGCCTTCCTGATCAGTAGAGTGCGGACCGTCTGTTTTTGCAGAATATTGTTTAAAGTACTAGTCGCAAAATGTGGTTTTCAAAAATGACACAAAATTTAATCTCAATTTTAGTTCTCGGATTTTGCAATATTGTTTTCTCTGTTTCTCCTGTCACAACTATTATAGGCGGAATAACAAATGTTGCTACGAGTGCGACAAATTTCTGTGAGTTACTTTCTCTTTATTATGCACCGCAAATGTGAAGCCTATATTTTACTTATGAATGAAATTGAGTCAAGGGAACTGAGAATAACGTATCCCCGGAATATCAAAAAGTTTTATTGTTAGATATAACGTGCTTAAACTTAAAAAGTTGGTTGGACTTGAGAAACTGTTTTTTTATCAGTTAAATTCTTCCAGATATGAAAAAGTTTCTTTATAGACATTCTGACTTCCGAGTTGAACACGAATAAAAAGTCATTTGAGTGCATATTCTTAAACCTTGAAAAAATAATTTATTACAGTTCTTGGAGGAAACTAACAAATGATGATCGTTTTTATTCGTCTTGTGTAAAATTGAACAAATTGTTAGGTTTTGAGTTGTTTAGTACGAACCATTTTTATTGGTTTCCTCGAAACAAATTGCAGGCCTCACAGTCCCTATGGGATAAAATATAGAGACTAAAGGGTGCTTTTTGTAACGCGAATAGGGTACTTTTTTCAGACTCAAAGGGTAAAAAATTCAGGATACATTTTGGAGACTTCAAAATAATTCAAGTTAAATTCCAACGAAGTCGAATGAATTAGAAACAATCTGAGAAGTAAAAAAAATCCATTGATTTCCGTAAAATTGGAATGAATTTAGAGGAATTTAAGGGAAACGAGAAGAATTCGATGAAATTCATAAAAATTTAAGGTGAATTAATAAACAATTTCAATGAATTGAAAACAATTTTTAAACCTTTATGAATTCAGTAACTTTGAAATAAGCTTATGAAGAATTCAAGGGAATTCAAAAGAATTTGATGAAATGCCTAAGAATTCAAGGTGAGGTTGAAAGACTTATCAATTAAATAAAAACTTTTGGAAATTAAAAAACAATCCATTGAATTAAGTAAAATTGAGTAAATTTAGAATAATTCACGTGAAAGAAAGAAAATTAAGGGAATCCTAAAGAATTTAAAAGAATTCAGTGAGAATTTCAAAAAATAATTTCAAATCTCTTCAAATCTTTGAAACCCTACTAATTTCTAACTAAAAAATGACTAATGACTAAAAAACAATTCAAAAGAATCCATTTATTTCTGTAAAATTTAAGCGAATTTAAAGGAAACGAAAAGAATTTGATGAGATGCATAAAAATTCAAGGTGAATTAAAAAAAAATTCAAATGAATTTGATGAAATGTATGAAAATTTAAGGTGACCTTTAGTGACGTCAAGACTAATTAATTCATTCATTCAATTTAATTGATTGATTTAATTCATTTGCAATTAATTAATAATTAATTTAATTTAATTGATTAAATATTCGAGGTGAATTATTTTTTTTTTTTACTGAATTGGAAACAATTTTAAAACTTTCATAAATTCAGTAACTTTGAAATAAGCTTATGAAAAATTCAAGGGAATTCAACAGAATTTGATAAAATGCCTAAGAATTCAAGGTGAGGTTGAAAGACTTATCAATTAAATAAAAACTTTTGAAAATTAAAAAAAATCCATTGAATTAAGTACAATTTGAGTAAATTTAGAATAATTCAAATGAAATAAAAAAATTCAAGGGAATCCCAAAGAATTTAAAAGAATTCAGGGTGAATTAAAAAAAAAAAATTCAAATCCCTTCAAATCTTTGAAGCTCTATTAATTACTAATTAAAAAAAGACTAATGACTACAAAACAATTTTTAAAAAAACATTTAATTCTGTAAAATTTGAGTGAATTTAGAGGAATTTAAGGGAAACGAGAAGAATTCGATGAAATGCATTAGAATTCAAGGTGAATTAAAAAAACATCAAAAGAATTGACAAAAATTTAAAAATATGAAAAAATGTATTGAATTGAGTAAGTTTGAAATAAATTCTAGAAAAAATTAAAGAGAATGCAAAAGAATTTGATGGAACGTATACAAATTTGAGGTGAGTTTTAATGACTCCAAGAGGAATTAATTAATTGATTAAATTTAATTATTTATAATTAATTAATTAATTGATTAAATTTAATTATTTATAATTAATTAATAATTAATTAAATTTAATTAATTAAAAATTCAAGGTGAATTAAAAAAATTTCAAAGAATTGGAAACAATTTTAAAACTTTTATGAATTCAGTAACTTGGAAATGTGCTTAGAAAAATGCATGGGAATTTAAAAACATCCATTGAATTAAGTAGAATTGAATAAATTTAGAAAAATTCAAGTACAAGTAAAAAAATTCGAGGGTATCCTAAAGAATTCAAAAGAATTCAGGATGAATTTCAACTCTCTTCAAATCTTTGAAACCTTACTAATTTCTAACTAAAAAAATTACTAATGACTACAAATCAATTTTAAAAAATCCATTTATTTCTGTAGAATTTGAGTGAATTCAGAGGAATTTAAGGGAATCGAGAAGAATTCGATGAAATTCATACAAATTTTAGGTGAATTAAAATTTTTTTTAATAAATTGACTAAAATTTAGAAATATGAAAAAATTAATTGGATTGAGTAAGTTTGAAATGAATTTTAGAAAAAATTAAAGAGATTTCAAAAGAATTTGATGAAATGCCTGAAAATTTAAGGTGAGTTTTAATGATTTCAAGATGAATTAAACAAAAACATTTGAAAAATCCACTGACCTGAGTAAAATTGAGTTCATCTAGAAGAATTCAAAAGGATTTAAAAGAATCCAGGATTAGTAAGAATTCAGGAAGAATTTCAAAGCAATTGCAAAAAAATATTGGAAAATTTCTTAAATTCTTTGAAATCCATTAAAATATTAAAATCCCTTAAAATCCCTTAAAATCCCTTTAAATTATTAAAACCCTTGGAAATCCCTTGAAATGGCTTAAATCATTGAAAATGCCTTGGAATCTTCTAAAATACCTTAAAATATTTCAAAGTCTTTGAAATCCCTTCAAACTATTGAAATCCCTTGCAATTTTTTAAAGCTCTTGAAAATTCATGGGAATTATTTAAAATACACTAAAATATTTCAAATCCTTCGAAATCCTATTAAATTATTAAAATCAATTAAAGTTTTCTTTATAATCTTTTAAAATAAGAATTCTGAAGAATTAGAAATTCAAAAGAATTTCAAAGAATTCAGGGTGAAATCCAGGAATAATTTTAAATCTCTTCAGATCTTCAAAACCCTACTTTAACTCACTTTTCTTGAATAAATTCTTTAAAATTCACTAAAATGTAATTAAATCTCTGAAAATTATTAAAACCAATTGAAAATTCCTTGGAATCTTTCAAGATTTCCTAAAATATTTCAAATCCTTTGAAATCCCACAAAATACCTCACCTTTCGTGAACAAATTTTTTATGCACTAAAATATTATAAAATCCCTGTGAAATTCTATAATGATATTTCCTGAAATCCTGGAAAATGTTTCATATCTACCGGAATTCTAGAAAATTCTTTATCCTAAAATATTCAAAACGCTTCGAAATTCCTTCAAATTAAATAAATTAATTAATAATTCCTTGGATTCTTTTAAAATTCCCTAAAATATTTCAAATTCTTTGAAATCTCATTAAACTACTAAAAACAATTAATAATTACTTGAAATCTTTTAAAATTACCTAAAATAACCTAAAATATTTTAAATCCTTTCAAATCTTTTTAAATACCTTGAAATTCGTTAAAGCTCTTGAAAATGCCTCAGAAGTTTTGAAAATACCCTGAAATCTTAAAAAAAATTTTAAATTATCGAAATCTATTACAAATTTCTCGGAATCCTTAAAAATAATCTGAAATATATAAAACGAATTTAAGACAATTCAGTGACTAATGTGATCTTTTCATTTAAAAAAGTGATTGAAAAATGATTTGAGAAAAAAGTGAGTAATAGTGACTGTGTGTGGCAGCACTGATTATTTTTTTACAATTACTTCTTACAGGAATTCCCTTATTTTTGCTATTTTTTCAAAATGATCTTGGAAGCTTTGATCTTAGGAACCGAACTTAAATTACGTAACAGCTCAAAGGAGGGGGGGGGGGGGGTGAGACATTTTATTACGATTTTCTTAAAAAGACATCATTTTTTTTTGCAAATTCAACTTTTTTGTTAAAAAATTGTCTTTTCAAGTTAAAAATTCAACTCTTTTTGTATAATATTACCCTTTTGTTTAAAATTCATATTTTGTTGCTGATAAGTCAACTGAAATATTTTTGGATAAAAAATATTTTTTCTGAAAATTTGTCTTTTTACTTTAAAAGTTAATCTTTTTTCAGTAGAAATATTGCAATCCTTTTGGATGAAAATTCAACTCTTTTTATGAAAATTCGTCTTTTTGATTTATTAAAAATTCACCTGTTTTAGTAGAAAGTGAACTGGAATCTTCTCTGGGTGAAAATTTAACTATTTTTTTAATTTTTTTTTTAATTCATCTGTTTTAAAAGAAAATTTTCACCTTTCTTAAATAAAAATGCAACTGTTCGGTTGAAAATTCAACAATTTTGTTGAAAAGTCATACTTTTTGGTTGAAAATTCTGCTGTTTTGTTGAAAATTTAACTATTTTGTAGAAAATTTACTTTTTGGTTGAGTTTAATATTTTGGTGTTGAAAAGAGAACTGAAATATTTTCTGGATGAAAATTCAACAATATTTTGAATTTTTGTGTAAATAAAAAATTCATCTGTTTTAAGAGAAATTTCATCTTTCTTGGATAAAAATGCAACTGTTTGGTTGAAAATAAAACTATTTTTTTTCAACTCATATTTTTGGTTGAAAGTTCTACTGTTTTGTTTAAAATTTAACTATTTTGTTGAAAATTTACTTTTTGATTAAAATTCATATTTTGTTGTTAAATAATGAACTGAAACCTTTTCTGGATGAAAGTTCAAATTGAAAAAAAAATGTCCTTTTTTTTATTAAAAATTCATCTGTTTTAGTACAAATTTAATCTTTCTTGAATAACAATTCAACTATTTCATAGAGAATTCAACTATTTCGTTAAAAATTCATCACTTTTGGTTAAAAAATTCGTCTTTTTGGATGAAAAGTTCAATTTTGTTCGTAGCAAATTATTTTGGTTAAAAAATTCATATTTTGATCTGGAAAAGTCAACTGGAATCTTTTCTGGATGAAAATTCAACTATTAAAAAAATTGTTTTCATTTTAAATAAAAATGCATCTATTTCAAGAGAAATTTCATCTTTTTTGGATAAAAATGCAACTATTGGGTAGAGAATTCAACAATTTTGTTGAAAAGTCATTCTTTTTAAGTAAAAATTCGTCCTTTTGGATTGAAAATTCAATTTTTTTCGTAGAAACTTATTTCTTGGTTGAAAATTGATATTTTGATCGTGAAAAGTCAACAAAAATCTTTTTGAACGGAAAATTCAACTATTTTTTTTTTAAATTTATCTTTTTGATTTAAAAATTTAGCCGCTTTGGTAGAAATTTCTTTTTTTAACAGAAAATGCAACTTTTTGATTGAAAAATATTCTTCTTTGCTTGAGTATTCAACTATTTTATTTGAAAGATTTGGTTCAATCACTTTGTTGAGAAATCATTTTTTTTTCAAAAATTATATTTTTAGTTAAAAATTTGACTGTTTAGTGGAAAAGTCTTTTTTTAATTTAAAATTAATTTTTAACTGAAAATATAACTTTTCCATTTTTTCAAGATTGATTTAGTTCAAAATTCTCCTTTTCTCGTAAAAAAAATAATTTTTTAAATGGAAAAATAATTTTTTGCTGTAGTCATATTTTTTGTATGTAAATTCAATTTTTGTAGAGAAAATTCGTCTTTTGGCTTCAAGGTTCAAGAATCCCACTTGAATTTTCTTTCTTTAGTGAAAATCTTTATTTTTTGAAAATTCGTCTTTTTGGTTTTAAAAAACTTTTTTTAAAATAAATTTCATGTTTTTTGATTGAAATATAAGCTATGACACTTTTCGTTGGGAATTTGTATTTTTAGGTTGAAAATTCAACTATTATGTTAAAAATTTGATTATTTTGTTAAAAATTCAAGTAGTTTCTTAAAAAGCCATCTTTTATAGTAGAAAATACATTTTTTTTTTGTTTAAAATCAATTAATAAATTTCAAAAATAGGGAAAAGTAGGAAAAAATAGGAAAAATAGGTACAATAGGGAATATAGGGACCGGTCTGTGAGGCCTGACATTGTGTTGATGTGTTGTAGTAAACAGTTTTTCCTGATTTGTAATTCTCTACTTTCTTAATATGAGAATTTAAAAACGAGGCACGATCGTTTTTTAATGAGACAAGCTTTAATGCTCCTTGACAAAAATCACGAATGACTATCAAATATGACCTTTTATGTTTTGATTAATCTTTTTGTTCTTTTTGAAACCAGCTATTTTTATATATTCGATAAATGTTCAAATTGTTTTCAGTACACAAAGAGGGATCAGGTATTTTGAAATTCTGTAAGTTCTTATTATATCCCATTTTTTATTATATTTAAAAAAATATATTGTGCCCTGTCAGAGACCGTTCAAAAATATGTAACACCTGTTTAAAAAAGGAGTAATTTCCTCCCTGCAGATATTACGTAACTTTCTCACCAAAGTTTGAGGATCACAGGCCTCACAGTCCCTATGAAATAAAATATAGCAAATATGAATAAATAAAATAAAAAATAAAAAAAATAATCGTTTAAAATTCTCAAAATATTTCGGATCAAAAGCTCTTCAAAATGCCTCGGAAGTTTTAAAAATACCCTAAAATATTAAAAAGCCATGACATTATTAAAAGTTTACATTATGGGCTGCAAATGGTGTACCATAGGAAAGAAATATTGAAAATAGGGTACTTTAGGGTCCTCAACTATATATAGGGTACCGGTCTGTGAGGCCTGGGATCAAATTAATTTTTGATTATTTAAACAATTATTATAAATAATATATTAGATTATTTTTTTGTTAGTCGCATAAAATAAAATGGTTTTTCGAAAATTCCTTAAGATATTAGAAAAAGAGACTTTTTTTTGAACGGCCTCTTATGCGCTATGAATATTATATAACTCAGAATACTAGAAACAAATGCGAGCATGCCAATTTATATGTTCCGTATCATGCGATCTTCATGCAATTATTTGTGTTTCTGTCAGATTCTGCTTATATTGAATTTTAAACAATGCAATTCAGGCAAATCATGTAAATTTATAATCACGATTTTATTTCTCTTTTTAAATTATTTTTAGTGGCAGGAGCTGTCGACAAGCCAAAAAACATTATCCTCAATGCAACAAGTCTAAGTAAGTCTCTAATGTTTGCATTTGATCAAGTTAAGGCCATGTATTACTTACCGAATTCCTACAGTATCAACATTTTTTCACAGCAAGTCGTGTCCGTACGAATTGAGATGAGTTGAAAATTTAAAAAAATTAAATGAAAAGCATTAAGACACGTTTGTATGGTTCTAAATATCTAGAAATTTTTTTTTATTTTCCAAAACTGTAGGACCATTTAAATGCTCTTTAGTGCCTTCTATTTCATTTTCCGAATTCGCTGAAAAAAGTATAGAATTTGATGAAAATCCTATCTAATTCAATCAAACGAATTTCACAAATCAAAATCTATCAACACATGTGATAGAACTTTCTATCAAATTCTATCAAACGTGAAATTCTATACTTTTCCATCATCATACTTTCATTAAAATTCTATCAGATCTTATCAGTAAAAGACTTCTATCAAATTCTATGCTTCAGAGTCTAGGATATTTCGATAAAATTATATCTGTCGAGAAACCGTATACTTTTCTATCAACAATTTTTTATTGAAACTCTATGAAATCTCATCCGGGAAAAATTTATCAAATGCTATCCCTCAGAATGTCGGATATTTCTATTGAATTATATTCATACAGAAATCCTAATACTTCTCTAGCAACAGAATTTCATTGAAATACTATCAAATCACAACAGTGCCAATCTTGTATCAAATCCTATGTTCCAGAATCTTGGATATTTCTATCAAATTCTATCTATTGAGAAATCGTATACTTTTCTATCAACGGTTTTCTATTGAAACTCGATCAATCTTATCCGTATAGAACTTCTATCAAATACTATCTTCTAAACTTTGGGAAATTTCGGTAAACATCGAGAAATCTGATATTTTTATATCAATAGTTTCTCATTAAAAGCCTATCAAATCTTGTTGACAAACGATTTGTATCCAATTCTATGTTCTAGTTCTTTGAAGTTTTTATCCAGTTCATTTTTCCTTTAAATTGTGTATCAATTGTCTTTCAATTCAATTATACCCCGTGGACGCCAAGAATCTACTCAAACGATAAGTTTTTCTTTTATTTTATACCAAATTGTACTAAATCTACTGAAGCAAAATTTTTAATAGATTTCAATAATTTGAAGTGATTGCAAAGTATTTTTGTAAATATTTAATACAAAATTTTTAACAGCGTATAGTTAAAAAAAAAGTCTTATTGGCTCTTGTTTTAGAGGTAGGCCGGCAATCGGCAGATGGGAACATATGAACTCCTATCTAATAGAATGCTGCTGAAGGCTGGTGACCTTCTCAGCATAAATCACCAACCTATTGAGACTCTCGGTTTCCTTTCTCATGTCCTTACACCCCCCCCCCCCCACCCAACCTCAGTAACAGAAGTTTTGGTGGGACTGCCGTTACAGCTTGACTCCAACATATGACAAATAACTGCTAAATTCGGACATGATTTCGACTCGCAAAACAAATCTCGCGCATACAGGTTTGGGAGTACGATATAAACATGAATAATACAAACAATAAAGTAGCCTCAGAATGGACTGAAACTTGGATTGACGAAAAGCATGCACACGGTAAACGTAAAGGTCGAGTTTCGGGCGATAAATGGAGACTGGGTGTTTGGAATGCTAGAGGAGTGAGTGATCTTAAGATGAGAGAAATACGAGAAACTATGCACGTAAGGAAACTAGATATTCTTTGTGTACCTGAGACAAAGAGAAAGGGTCGCGAATTTAGAAACATAGAAAATGGGGTGTTGGAAGACGGTTGTGAAATATGGTCAGGAGTAGATAGTGAATCACATCGTAGTCAAGGGGTCGGTTTAATTATGAATGAAAAAGCAAGACAACATCTCAAAGATCATAAGTTTATATCACCCAGATTGCTATGGGCTAGAATGAAAGTAGGAATCAGAAGATTATTTATCATAGCGTGCTACGCACCAGTTGATAGCGATTCGAGGGAAGTTAAGGACGCCTTCTGGGACACTTTAAATGATACAATAAGTACTTGCGACCAAGGTGAAAGAATAATTTTGTTAGGAGATATGAACGGATGGGTCGGCGTCCAACGTCAGGATACAGATACAGGAGGGGTGCTAGGTAATTTTGGGGATCCAACAAGACAAAATTATAACGGGGAAAAATTAGTTAGCTTATGCTTAGGGAAGGACCTATTTATTACAAATACCTGGTTTCGACATAAAATGATCCATACTTACACCTGGTGTAAAGGAAATAACCGCAGTATAATTGACTTCGTTATTGCAGATGAAAGACTAAGAGAACTAGTTACAGATACAAGAGTCATGAGGGGGGCCGAATGCAATACTGATCATTACCTTCTAGTCTCCAAGATGAACTTAGGGCGGGGATGGAGAAGAAAGAGAACCAAACAAACGAAACAAACGCGAATCAAGGTCGAAAATTTACAGATACCGGAAGTTAAAATAGATTTTCAGAATAAGATAAACGAACGCATAGATAAGGCAATTTGGGAGTCGCTTGAAAGGAACAAAGATATAGAGGGCGCGTGGGCTTTATTGCGGGATACCATTGTTAAAACTGCGATTGAAGTGTGTGGTATGGCGAAGGTAGGAAGAAAAACTGGCGATGCGTGGTGGAACGATGAAATTGCGGCACCCCAAAAAGAAAAGAAAGAAGCGCACAATAAGACGCTGAACATGACAGGTCTTAGCGATGAGGAGAGAAATAGACTCAAAAATGATTACAGACACAAAAAGAGGAAAATTAAACGACTAGTCAAAGAGCGTAAAGAGAAAACCAGAACAGAAGAAGAGAACAAAATAAAGAACTGCTTTGAAGGAATTATGAAACTATTTTTAAAGAGATGAAGGGAAGTAGAAGTACAGAGTTTGTTAGCATGAGAAACAGCAAAGGTGAAATGTTATATGACATAGACGGGATAGTAGACGCTTTAAAAGACTCTTTTAAAAAACTATTAGGAGGTGACGATATAGGGCAACAAAACTACGACATAGAACATAATGCATTAGAAAACCCAATTGAAAAAGTCTGTGTCACTGAGGTCAGAGATATAATTAAGAACTTGAAAAACGGTAATGCTGCTGGTATAGACAGTATTAGCGCTGAAATGCTTAAATACGGTGGCGAGTACATACCTCACAGGTTGTGCGAATTGATAAATTTATGTTTCGAGACAGGAGAAGTCCCAGACGATTGGAGAAAGGCGATTATTGTACCAATATATAAAAGAAAGGGAGATGAAAGCAACTGCAGTAATTACAGAGGTATCAACCTACTAAGTACCAGTAATTAAAATATACTCAAAAATACTTATCCGTAGGGTAATGGAAATTACAGAAGGAAGATATGGGAAGTCCAAAGTGGATTTATGCCAGGTAGGTCATGTACCTAGAAAAAGCATTCGACACGGTAAATAGAAGTAAACTTTGGGAAGTCCTTAAAGAGTATGGAGTAAATGGAGGGCTTCTACAAGCAATAAAAACAATATATACAGGTAGTAAAGCGAGTGTAAGGGTAAATGGGAAACTGAGTGACTGGTTCGATATTATGCAAGGCGTGAAACAAGGATGCGTTATGTCCTCGTGGCTATTTATCATAATCATGGATAAGTGTCTAAGAACTGTCCTCTTCGACGAAGAAGGTGTAGATCTCGAAACCGTCAAGGTACGTGGATGAGCTTTCGCAGATGACAAAATTTTTATGGCAGAATCAGTCGAGGACTTGCAAAGAATGTTGAATAAACTTAATACAAGCATGAAGAACATGGACCTCAAAATTAACGTGAATAAAACGAAAATCATGGTATTTGAGGGTAAAAGTGAGAAAACAATATGTAACATTGTCCTAAATGATGAGAGATTAGAACAAGTTGACAAGTACGTATATCTAGGTAGTCTATTCACTAACGACGGAAAAATAGATGGGGAGTTAGATAGGCGTATAAATAAGGGTAAGCAGGTTACCGGTAGAGCAGGGTCCATCCTCACAAATAAAAACATATCTAAGAAAGCTAAAATGGCCATACATAATTCTATATTTGTACCGACTGTACTATACGGTAGCGAGACATGGACCTATCAAGAAAAGGACAGGAGTAAAATCAACGCGATCGGCATGAAACCTCTGCGCATAATATGCGGGAAAACGATGATGGACTAAGTCCGAAACGAGACAATCCTCAAAGAATGTGGTACAGGAGACACACTAGTTGACATATGGGAAAGAAATCAGCTAAGGTGGTTCGGACATCTTGAAAGAATGAAAGATGAACGACTGACGATGCAAGTGTATAAAGGTAAAGTAAATGGCAGAATGCCCAGAGGTAGACCGCCGAAAGAATGGTTAGAATCTGTGAATGAGGCACCAATCCGAAGAGACATAAGAAGCCATAGAAACACAAGAGTTTGCATGAAAAAATGCATGGACGTGAAGGAAGGTAGAGAAGTATGCCAGGACAGAAAAGTGTGGCGACAAATAGTTTATAAAAAGAATGTGAGTGGAGTGAATGATCCCTGAAACAAAGACCTTGGATTCTAATGGGCCCAAGTGGGGAACCATGCATAACAACCTGGGTCGGAGCAGTGTTGCGGAATGAACGTGTCATTTAAATAAATAACACGAGAATTTCAGATCAATCTAAAACATCTATACTTAACACCTATATACCTATATACCTTATATCCATATACTGACCTACTTTATACCTATATTCCTATTCACTTGTTTTTCCAACCGAGCAAGTCACACCTACCCCGAAAGGGAAATGGCTTAATGGTATAATATACCACGAGAAAAAGTATATTTTTCTATCAAAATTTTCTCATTGAAACTATCGAATCTTATCCACCAGCAGAGTTGTATCTAATCTTGTGTCTTCTAACAAAATGTTTGAATTTTTCTGACAAAAAAACGTAATGTCCAAATTGCTGAGTTTTTAAGCCAAAAATACAAATTTTTATAAAACAGTTGAATTGTCAACCAGTACATAAATATGGATTTTCGACAAATAAGTTATCTGACAACCAAATAGTTGGTTTTTCTACGAAGACGGGGGAATCTTCAACTGAAAAAGATGAATTTTTAACTAAATAAGTACTAACCATATTATATATATATATACTAACTAATATTACTAACCAAACAGATGAATTTTCAAATAAAATGATGTATTTTTAAAAAGGGTGATTTTCAATCAAGAAGATTAATTTCCCTGCTGGAAAAATTTGTACAAAAAAGTACAGAAACCTGAAACTATTTTTTCAGCAATCTACAAATAAATACAATAAATTACAACCAAAATTACAGGAAAGTACCAGTTTTTTCTCTTATTGAGACGAATTTTGTACTTTTTTTATATTTCTTGTACACTGCTTTATTTTGTTGTAGTTTTAATTTTCTATAAGAATTTACAACCACAAGAATCTACAGGAATTTTTATGTTTTGTAGCCGAAAAGTTGTTCTATTTTGACCTGAGACGACAAATGACGGCAATGACATAATTTTTAATTAAGATGTGTACGTACCTGATCGCTATATTACAAAAAGGCTTTTATGATTTAACTTTAAAGCAATGGTAGAATATTAAAAGACAATAATGAATAATCGTTATTAAAAACCAAAAACCTTAAGTTTGAAGTTTTTTTAAAATATATATAGCAATTGATTGGACAATAACATATATATGTCATTTAAAATTATTTAATTTCAATGTTCTCAATATTTGTCACCCTAGGTCGAAAAATAACAATTTTTTCGACTGCAAATAAAAATTGAACAATTGAGAAAGAACTGATTCAAAATTCAAGCTTAAAATTTGTTTATTTCAGACGCTTAATAATAATTTACGCGTATAAAATGGAAGCTTTTAACCCTTTTCCATTGACATTTTTTAAATTATAAGTCGAATTGAACTGCAAAATTTTAACTTTTAATAATGTGAATTGAAGAATTAATCAAAAAAATTTCAAAATTATAGCACTTTAACCAACTCAACTTTTTCCTAAATTTTTTTTTTTTTGAAGATTTTGGAAATTTTATTAAATATTCTTTTATAATTAACTAAAAATATATACTGTTAGTTTTTCTAAGAATTTTTATACGATTTTTTTATCCATTAAAAAGTTAATAAATAAAAAGTTATAAAAATTTTTGAATTGTCGAAAGTTAAACTTTATTATTTTTTTTTTTTGCTTTTCTACAATAAAATACATGAAAAACTTAACTATTTGTATTAAACTGTATTTTTTTGTTAAATTTTGTACATTTTTTATAAAAAAGTACATGTTTTAACAAAAAATTACAGTTGTAGAAATGTTGTACTTTCTTGTAAACATTATTTTCACCAGGAAATTTCTACCAAAAAAGAGGAGTTTTCAACAAAAAAATGAAGTTTAAACAATAATTGTTCAACTTTTAACCGAATTTCAACCAGAGAAGATAAATCCTTCTTGAAAAATATAATACATAGTTCGATATTTCAACAAAAAAGATTAAAATTTTTAATTAAAAACTAGCACTTTTACCTAAATTTCAATTTTTATCAAGATTCACAAAAATTCAATTGATAGCCCTTTTTATATATTTTACATACTAACTAATTATCATTTTATTATTATTCCCTAATTTTCCCGGCTCTAAAGTGCCAAATTTACTGAAAAAATTTGAATTTGTACATTTTTCAAGAGTTTTTAAATAATACGATTAATGAATTAATTCATTTCGTTATTTTTGACAAAAATATCACCAAAAGTAACCTTTTCATAAAATAAGTAACTTTTTAGTAACCGTAGTTACTATTTTCAATGAGAAAATTTGCATAGAAAAGTATAAGATTTATCAACAGATACTGTGCTGGAAGTAAACGGTTTGAAACCTTATCCGTTTTAATCCGTCATCTATCAATATGTATACGTTCGAATACTTTTTGTATACTCTTCAATCCGTTTGTATCCGTTGGATATCCATCTATCCGTTTGAATAATAATCTTATCCGACATAACTATCCATTTGAATCGTTCTGTATCCGTTCTTGTGTATTGCTATCCGTTTTATACTTATACGTTTCAATTCTTCATTTTTTATCCACGAAGCAATCCTTATCTATCCGCCAAGTACTTAGATTTGATCTCGTCGCCTATCTCGGATTAAAAATTTATTCGCTTCAATCAGTGCTTATCCTCTTTAATCCTTTCTCTAAAAAATGTATTCTCTTACCGTTCTAATCCATGAATCTCTATCCGCAACCCTATCCTTGTCTATCCGAAACCTACTTTGACATTCCTTAATATTTATCACGGATAAGATACTCATCAGTGCCAATCATTACCTGTCCTCTTTAATCCGTTATCCACAAAACATATTACTTATCCGTTCCAATCCATGATTTCCTATCCGTCACCCTATCCTTTTCTATACGCGAACTACTTTGAAATTCCTTATTAACTATCATGGATGGAATACTAATCCGTGCCAATCATTACTTATCCTCTTTAATCCTTTCTCCATAGATAGAATTGGCTATCCGATCTAATCCATCATTTTCTATCCGTCACCCTGTCCTTGTATATCCGCCACCTACTTTGATTTTTCTCGTTATGTAACACGGATAGAATGTTAATCAGTGCCAATCATTACTTATTCTCTTTAATCCGTCCCCACAATATAAATTAGAAAAATTATGGATTGAAGCGAATAGGTAATATATTTATATTTCCTATCCGTTTCAATCCATAATCTTCTATCCGGCAAAACCTATCCTTTCTATCCACGATCTACTTAAACTTTCCCTGTTATCAAGCACGGATACGATACTTATCTATGCCGGAAAATGCTTATCCTCATGAATATTTTCTCCACAGAAAGTGTTGGCTATCTTTTCTAATCCATAATGTTCTATCCGTCAGTCTATCCTTATCTATCCGCAACCTACTTGATTTCTCTCGTTATGCAACAAGGATAGAATCTTAATCCATGCCAGTTATTACTTATCCCCTGTAAAGCGTTCCCGCAAAATGTATTTCATATCCGTTCGAATCCATCATTTTCTATCCGCCACCCTATCCTTTCTATCCGTCACCCTATCCTTTTCTATCGGCGATCTACTTTGACATTCCTTGTTAACTATCACGGATAGAATACTTATCCATTCCAGTCAATATTTATCCTCATGTATCTTTTCTTCACAGAAGGAATTGGCTATCAGTTCTAATCCATAATTTTCTATCCGTTACGTAATCCTTGTCTATCCGCGAATTACTTTGATTCTTATCATTATGTAATACGGATAAAATATTAATTCGTCCCAATCATTACTTATCTTTCTCCAATCCTTTCTCCAACAAACTTATTGACTGTCCGTTATAATTCGCGATTTTCTATCAAATACGAATTGGCATTATAGTTTTCACTGCAAATACATACGGATAGTATTTTTTTATTCAAACTGATACGTGAGGATAGAATATTATTAGTTCAATACAGATTCAAAAGGATAGACGCGGATAGAGTATTACTAGTTGAAGACTGATTTAAACGGATAGATACGGATAGCATATTTTTACTTGGAGGCGGATTTAACAGCATAGATATGGATAGATTATTTTTAGTTGAAGATGGATTAAAAGGGATATAATATTTTTCGTTGAAGACGGATTAAAACGGATAGGGACGGATCAAATTCCACTTCACGTATTAAAAATTATTCAAACGGATAAAGATTTAAAAATCTAATAAAGGATAGACCTGATTGAAAAGGATGAAAAGAACTCATTCAAACGGATAAAAAATGTCTATCTTGAATCAGCTAATTCCTATCCGTTTTAATCCGTTTACTTCCAGCAGGGTAGAGTTGGATAAGAACTTCTAAGATTCTAGAATAGGATTTGATACACTTTTAACATATAATTTTTTATCAACGGAATAACACCGTATTTCAGATACAAATTCAAAATTTTCAAATTTATTAATTTATTTTAAACAAAAAAATGTCTTTTCTACTATAAAAGATGGCTTTTTAAAAAAATACTTGAATTTTCAACAAAATAATTAAATTTGTAACATTATAGTTGAATTTTCAACCTAAAAATGTAATTATGTAAATGTGAATTATAAAAAAAATGTTTTTTAAAGCCAGAAATACACAATTTTAACAAATAAAGATTTTTCACTAATTTAAGAAAATTTTACTTTAATTGTTGAACCTTCAAGCCAAAAGACGAATTTTCTTTACAAAAATTGAATTTACAAACAAAAAATATGATTTCAGCAAAAAATTATTTGTCCACGAAACTGATGCATTTTTAACCAACAAAAATGAAATTTAAAACCAAAAAAATTATTTTTCTTCACCAAAAAATCAGAATTTTCAGCTAAAAAATATCAATTTAAAGAAATGGAAAAGTTACATTTCCAGTTAAAAAATTAATTTTAAACCAAAAAAATTGACTTTTCCACTACATAGTTAACTTTTTAACTAGAAACATAAGCCTTCAATCAAAAAAATAAATTTTTGACAATGTATTCTAACTTTTATCCAAGTAGTTGAATTTTCAATTTAAAAAGATTATTAAATTATTAAAGATTAATTGCCAACAAAATAGTTAAACTTTCAACCAAATCTTTCAAATAAAATAGATGAATACTCAAGCGAAGAATAATAATTTTTAACCAAAGAGTTGTATTTTCAAAGAAATTTCTACCAAAGGGAATAAAATTATAAATCAAAAAGATAAATTTAAAAAAAAATACTTTAATTTTCTGTTGAAAAAGATTTTAGCTGATTTTTCACGATGAAAATATGAATTTTTATCAAAAAATAAGTTTCTACGAACAAAATTGAATATTTTATCCAAAAAGGCGAAGTTTCTCAACCGAAAGGGATACATTATTTGACGAAATAGTTGAATTCTCTACCAAATAGTTGAATTTTTATCCAAAAAGATGAAGGTTGTACTAAAACAGATGAATTTTTAATAAAAAAAGGAAAAAAATTTTTTTTCAAGTTTAACTTTCATCCAGAAAAGCTTTCAGATCATTTTTTAACACCAGAATATGAATTTTGAACAAAAAGTAAATTTTCTACGAAATAGTTAAATTTTCAACAAAATAGTAGAATTTTCAACCAAAAGTATGGCTTTTTAACAAAGTAAATTTACTACAAAATAGTTGAATTTCCAACAAAATAGCACAATTTTCAGCCAAAAAGTATGACTTTTCAACAAAATTGTTGTATTTTAAACCAAAAAGATGCATTTTTATCCAAGAAAGATATAATTTCTGTTAAAGCAGGTGAATTTTGAAATATGATGATGAAATATTTCTTTTAAAACAGATGAATTATAAAAAAAACTTCAACAAAATAGTTAAATTTTCATGCAGAAAAGATTCCAGTTCACTTTCCAACACCAAAATAAGAATTGTAAACTATAAGGTAATTTTCTGCTAAAGAGTCGAATTTTTAACCGAAAAGTAGGACTTTTTAACAAGATTGTTAAATTTTGAACCAAACAGTTGCATTGTCCAAGAAAAATGAAAATTCTACTAAAATAGGTAAATTTTTAAATTAAAAAGACAAATTTTCAACAAAATAGTTGAATTTTCATCCAAAAAGATTTCAATAGACAATACAGAATAATACAGAATAATACAGAACAATACAAATTTCAAACAAAAAGTAAATTTTCTAGAAAATAGTTGAATTTTCAACAAAACAGTTGTTTACTTTCCAACACCAAAATAAGAATTGTGAACTATAAGCTCGACTATAAGTTAATTTTCTGCTAAATAGTCGAATTTTTAACCACAAAGTATGTTTTTTTAACAAGATTGTTAAATTTTCAACAAAAAAGTTGCATTGTCCAAGAAAAATGAAAATTCTACTAAAACAGGTGAATTTTTAAATCAAAAAGGCGGATTTTCAGAAAAAGAGATGAATTTTCATCCAAAAGGATTTCAATAGACTTTTCTAAATAAAAATACAAATTTTAAACAAAAAGTAAATTTTATAGGAAGTAGTTGAATTTTCAGCAAAACAGTTGCATTTTTGTCCAAGAAAGATGCAATATTTATACTAAAAAAAGATGAACTTTTAAATTAAAAAGACAAATTTTCAGAAAAAATATTTTTCATCCAAAAAATATTTCAGTTGACTTATCAGCAACAAAATATGAATTTTAAACAAAAGGTTAATATTATACGAAAAGAGTTGAATTTTTAACCCAAAAAGACGAACTTTTAACAAAACAGTTGAATTTGCAGAAAAAAATTATGTCTTTTTAAGAAAATTGTTAAGTTTTCAACCAAATGATAAAATTTATAACTAAAAAGATAATATTCAGGAGAAAGTTGTTGCGAATATGCAAAAATCACGTACATGAGTGAAGGACTCCCTACCGTAACAAATCGTCACAAAATGTTTTGACACCCCCCCCCCCCTTGAGATATTACCTAATTTAAGTAAAGTTTCTTTCTCATGTCCTTATCCCCCCGCCCCCCAGTAACAGAAGTTTTGGTGGGACTGACGTTACAGCTTGACTCCACCATAAGACAAATCACTGCTCAATTCGGACATGATTTCGACTCGCAAAACAAATCTCGCGCATACTGGTGATAGTTGGGAGTACAATCTAAACATGAATAATACAAACAATAAAGTAGCCTCGGAATGGACTGAAACTCGGATTGACCAAAGGCATGCACACGGTAAGCGTAAAGGTCTTGTTTCGGGCGATGAATGGAGACTGGGTGTTTGGAATGCTAGAGGAGTGAGTGATCTTAAGATAAGAGAACTACGAGAAACTATGCACGTAAGGAAACTAGATATTCTTTGTGTACCTGAGACAAAGAAAAAGGGTCGCGAATTTAGAAACATAGAAAATGGGGTGTTGAAAGGCGGTTGTGAAATATGGTCAGGAGTAGATAGCGAATCACATCGAAGTCAAGGGGTCGGTTTAATTATGAGTGAAAAAGCAAGTCATCATCTCATAGAGCATAATTTTGTATCACCCAGATTGCTGTGGGCTAGAATGAAGGTAGGAATCAGAAGATTATTTATCGTAGCGTGCTACGCACCAGTTGATAGCGATTCGAGGGAAGTTAAGGACGCCTTCTGGGACACTCTAAATGATACAATAAGTATTTGCGATCAAGGTGAAAGAATAATTCTGCTAGGAGATATGAACGGATGGGTCGGTGTCCAACGCCAGGATACAGATACAGAAAGGGTGCTAGGTAATTTTGGAGATCCAAAAAGAAAAAATTATAACGGGGAAAAGCTAGTTTATGCTTAGAAAAGGGCCCATTTATTACAAATACTTGGTTTAAACATAAAATGATCCACATGTACACCTGGCGTAAAGGAAATAGCCACAGCATAATTGACTTTGTTATTGCGGATGAAAGATTAAGAGAACTAGTTAAAGATACAAGAGTCATGAGGGGTTCCGAATGCAATTCTGATCATTACCTTTTAGTCTGCAAAATAAACTTAGGGCTGGGATGGAGAACAAAGAAAACAAAGAAAACAAAACAAACACGAATAAAAATTGAAAATTTACAGAGACAAGAAGTGCAAACAGAGTTTCAAAAGAGGTTAACTGAACGCATAGATAGGGCAACGTGGGAAGCGCTTATAAGCAATAAAGATATAGAGGGCGCGTGGACTTTATTACGGGATGTCATTGTCAAAACTGCGACCGAAGTATGTGGTACGACGGTTGTAGGAAGAAAGTCTGGCGATGCGTGGTGGAACGATGAAATTGCGGCAGCCCAAAAAGAAAAGAAAGAAGCGCACAATAAAACGCTGAACATAACAGGTCTTAGCGATGAGGAGAGAACTAGACTTAAAAATGATTACAGACACAAAAATAGAAAAGTTAAACGAGTAGTCAAAGAGAGTAAAGAGAAAATCAGAAAAGAAGAAGAGAATAAAATAAAAAACTGCTTTGAAGGAATTATGAAACTATTATATAAACAGTTGAAGGAAAGTAAAAGTACAGAGTTTGCTAGCATGAGAAACAGCAAAGGCGAAATGCTATATGATATAGACGGAATAGTAGACGCTTTGAAAGAGTCTTTCAAAGAACTATTGGGAGGTGAAGATATCGGACAACAAAACTGCGACATAGAAGATAATGCATTAGAAAACCCAATTGAAAAAGTCTGTGTCACTGAGGTCAGAGATATACACTGTTAGAAATATGTTGAAAATTCAACCACTTTTCAACCACTTTTGTGGTTGAAATCTCGTTCATCCACGGAATTGAAATAAAATTCATTCAAATGTAGTTGAAAATTCAACCAGACGTTTGCACATACACAATGTCTGCTCGCAATGAGTTATTTCGTACGTTTGTGTCGTGAGATCTATGAAATCAATAATGGACATAATATTCAGAAAAAAGCAGTTTTAAAGAAGAAAAACAAAAGGTACGTTAGAATAATATTATCATAATGGAACATTTCATTCACACAATTGGTACTAACTGCTGTATGCATTTTTAGGTTATGTTTACAAAAACGAGTGTTGAAAAGTTTGTCTAATTGGACGTGCAACTCATTATGGTAATATAATTGCAACGTACCTTTTGTTTTTCTTCTACAAAACTGCTTATTTTCCTAAACATTATATGCATTTTGTTAATCTCATGGATCACACGAGACAAACGTACGAAATAACTCACTGATGATTCCTTATCAGAATTCTTCCGGTACAGTTAATGAATTTCAAAGCACAGTATTTTCCAGGAATCTAAATGGGTTTCATTCCAGATTTTTGAAAAATTATAATCTCTTTGAAATTCACTAACTGTGCCGGATAAAATTTTTTTCTCGTTTCTGAAATTTCAATTACATGTTGTTGAAATTTCAACAACGGTAATTGTATAAAACTTCAACCACATGTGGTTGAAAATTCAACCAGATATTTCTAACAGTGTAATTAAGAACTTGAAAAACGGTAAGGCTGCGGGTATAGACAATATTAGCGCTGAAATGCTTAAATACGGTGGCGAGTACATACATCACAGGCTGTGCGAATTAATAAATTCATGTATCGAAACGGGAGAAGTCCCAGACGATTGGAGAAAAGCGATTATCGTACCAATATACAAAAGAAAAGGAGATAAAAGCAACTGCAGTAATTACAGAGGTATCAGCCTACTAAGTACCGTAAGTAAAATATACTCAAAAATACTTATCCGCAGGGTAATGGAAATTACAGAAGAGAAAATATGGAAAGTCCAAAGTGGATTTATGCCAGGAAGATCATGTACAGATCAGATATTTAGCCTAAGACAGGTCGCAGAAAAAAGTTTGAGAGTAGGAAAGAAAGTCTTCTGTGCATTTATCGATCTAGAAAAAGCATTCGACACGGTAAATAGAAGTAAACTTTGGGAAGTCCTTAAAGAGTATGGAGTGAATGGAGGGCTCCTACAAGCAATAAAAACAATATATACAGGTAGTAAAGCGAGTGTAAGGGTAAATGGGAAAAAGAGTAAATGGTTCGATATTATGCAAGGCGTGAAACAAGGATGCGTTATGTCCTCGTGGCTATTTATCATATTCATGGATAAGTGTCTTAGAACTGCCCTCTTCGACGAAAAAGGTGTAGATCTCGAAACCGTCAAGGTACGTGGGTTGGCTTTCGCAGATGACAAGATTGTTATGGCAGAATCAGTCAAATACTTGCAAAGAATGTTGAATAAACTTAATACAAGCATGAAGAACATGGACCTCAAAATTAACGTGAATAAAACGAAAGTCATGGTATTTGAGGGAAAAAGTGAGAAAACAATATGCAATATAGTCCTAAATGATGAGAAATTAGAACAAGTTGACAAGTACGTATATCTAGGTAGTCTATTCACTAACGACGGAAAAATAGATGTGGAATTAGATAGGCGCATAAATAAGGGTAAGCAGGTTATCGGTAGAGCAGGGTCCATCCTCACAAATAAAAAGATATCAAAAAAAGCTAAAATGGCCATACATAACTCTATTTTCGTACCGACTGTGCTATACGGTAGCGAGACATGGACCTGTCAAGAAAAGGACAGGAGTAAAATCAACGCGATCGGCACGAAACCTCTGCGCATAATATGCGGGAAAACACTGATGGACAAAGTACGAAATGAGACAATCCTCAAAGAATGTGGTACACAAGAGACACTAGTTGACATATGGGAAAGAAATCAGCTAAGGTGGTTCGGACATCTTGAAAGAATGAAAGATGAACGACTGACCAAGCAAGTGTATAAAGGTAAAGTAAATGGCAGAATGCCCAGAGGTAGACCGCCGAAAGAATGGTTACAATCTGTGAATGAGACACTAATACGATGAGACATAAGAAGCCATAGAAATACAAGAGCCTGCATGAAAAAATGCATGGACGTGAATGAAGCTAGAGTAGTATGCCAGGACAGAAATATGTGGCGACAAATAGTTTATAAACAGAGTGACAATAGAGTGAATGATGCCTGAAACAAAGACCTTGGATACTAATGGGCCCAGGTGGGGAACCATACATAATAATTTTGTGAGGCTCCTCACTTGGGGTGATCGCTAGAGAGATTGATCAGCAACCTGGGTCGGAGCAGTGTTGCGGAGTGAACGTGTAATTTATATAAATAACACGAGAACTCCAGATCAATCTAAAACATCTATACATAACACCTACATACCCATCCTCCCTATACCCATATACCGATCAACCTCATACCTATATACCTATTTCACTACTTTCCAACCGAGCAAGTCACGCCTACCCCGGAAGGGAAAAGGCTTAATGGTATAATAATAATAATCCTAAGATTTGATATAGTTTCAATAAAAAACGGTTGATAGAAAGAGTATAATATTTTGCAACGTATAGAATTTGAAGAAATTTTTCGATATTTAGAGACAGAAAATTTAGAAGAGTTTCAATGGAAAAATGCTCATTGAAAAGTATATAAACTTTCTGGACGGATAGGAATGTGGGATGACATATTTGATAAGATTGGATTAAATTTTTATCAAAAAACGTATAGAAGTCAATAGAAATTCTATCCAAAGGATTGATAGAAATTTATTGAAATAGAAACGGATTGAAAAGTATTAAATTTTTTTATCAACTCCTATCAAACTTTTTCATCAGAGCAATATCTCAATTCGTCAGTTGTTGCGAAAAAAGTCAGTATAGTAGGAATCGGGTAGGTATTACATGGCCTTAAAACTAATTTCAATTAGTCGACAGTGCCGCATCGAAAGGTTTGGAGTTTAAACTAAAGAGATTTCTGGAGAAGTTTCGCAATAGGATGCCCGATGGGATTCCAGATCTTGGGATTCCACCACTGGAACCGTTGATAATAGAGCGTGCAATTTTTGAAACTGACAATCCAGAAATTGGAAAGTAAGTTGAATTCATGTGCATATAAGGAAATAGTGGAAAGCAGAAAAATGGCGATATTGTCTGTAAAGTGTGCGCAAAGTGCCAGATTCCTCTCCTGTGAGATTAGCGTTCGGGAATACCATATTCCCGCACGCTAATCGCACAGTAGAGGAATGTGTTGCAAAAATGTTTGAGATCTACAGGGTGGCGACTCGGCGAACTATTTAAATTCCCGATCATTTCCCGGTTTTTCCCGGTCAAGTTTTTCAAATTTCCCGGTCAACTAGAAGTAACTTATTCATATTTGCTGCTAAACGCAAATATTTGTTTTAATTCATGACGTTCATTCTAAACATCCTTTAACACAACAGAGCAAAAAATTGCAAAATAAATGAATTTTGAAACAAATACTGAAATTTTCCACTAAAAAATATCATTTTTCAACAAAAAATTAAATAGTTAAACTTTTAATTGAAAAAATTTATTTTGAACAAAAAAAAACGGATTTTCAAGAAAGCGGTTTAATTTTCAACCTAAGTGATGAATTTTCAATTAAAATGATGAATCTTCATCTGGAATAGTTGAATTTTATACCAAAAAGATAAGTTTCCAACTAAAACAATGAATCTTCTACTGAAATTGTTAAATCTTAAAAAAAAATAATTTTCACTAAAAAGCTAAATTGTCAACCAAAACTTAAATAATTAAATTTCAAGTTAAAAAAATTAATGTCCAAGAAAAAACTAACTTTGAACAAAAATATTGACATTTTTAAACAAAGTGATAAATTTTCAACTAAAATTGTAAATCTTTGAATGGAAGTTGAATTTTAAACCAGGAAGATTCATTTTCAACTAAAATGATGAATGTTCAACTAAAATAGTTGAATTTTTTCCCAAAGAGATGAATTTTCAATCAAGAAGATTAATTTCTACGAAAAAAAGATGCATTTTTTCAACTAAAAAAGATCATTTTTCAACCAAAAATTGAACA
>CAKNXH010001608.1:52333-65580 GCA_932178445.1 Andricus quercusramuli
AATTTAATTTAATATGTTATTTATTTATTTTATTAAACTTTTATTAATTAATATTATTTACTAAAAAGTAACCCGTTCCGAGCCCTGCATATATGTGATAAAAAACAAAAAAAATAAGTGTTAAGAATGCTCAGAACCTATTTACAGTTGACACCTTTGTATTTTTATTTACAGGTGGTTAAAGAAATTGCTCCAGAGGCAATAGAACTTATCAAGCCGGAAATTTTGCCAAAAATTCAAGATTACATTGTGAGCAGAGCGAATGATACAATGTACCATCTGACGATGCGTGATGTACTGCACGTTCTTATAGGCGAAGCTGAAGTTCGAGATTTTATAGTTCTTCCATAAAAGTCTTTTGGAAACACCAAATGCAATATTCCAATGATTTTCTTTCTTAATTAAAAATTAATGTGTGTTGTTAGTAATATACCAAAGCGTTTTTACCATCTATCTTCTTAAGACAGCACACAGTAGATTTGAGTGCCATTTTTATTATTTTTAGTTAGAGTATTTTTCGAAAACCACTGCGTGACAATAAAGAAAAAAAAGCAAAGTATCGTTTTAATTTTCACTTACCGTGGTTAATGATTATTCCTGAAAGATTAAAATTAGTTGCCTAATTTCACATAAGAGGCCGTACTTCGATTACGTAAGTAATTTCTAATCAAGAATTTTCTCTCTGAGATCCCCCCCCCCGCCAGGAAAATATTTCTACCCCCCCCCCCCCTCTTTTTGTACGTAATTTTTAGTTTCCAAAAATTTTTTACTAGTTATTGCTAGTAGAATTAGGCATTAAACAAAAAAGTGTCTTTTCTACTATAAAAGATGGCTTTTTAAGAAAATACTTTAATTTTCAACAAAATAATTAAATTTTTAACGTACTTGAATTTTGAAAATTGAAACAAAGTTGAATTTACAAAATGAAAATACAAATTCCCAGCGAAAAGTGTCATAGCTTATAATTCAATCAAAAAACATGAACTTTATTTAAAAAAAAAAGTTGTTTTAAACCAAAAAGACGAATTTTCAACAAATAAAGATTTTTCACTGAAGAGAGAAAATTTTACCTAAATTGTTGAGCCTTTAAGCCAAAAGACGATTTTTTTCGACAAAAATTGAATTTACAAACAAAAAATATGACTTCAGCATAAAATTATTTTTCCACGAAACTGATACATTTTCACCCAACAAAAATGAAAATTTAAACCAATGAAATTATTTTCTTTTTACGAAAAAAGGAGAATTTTCAACTATATCAATCTTGAAAAAATGTAAAAGTTATATTTTCAGTTAAAAAATTAATTTTAAACCAAATAAGTCTTTTCAGTTGAATTTTTAACCGAAGACATAAGCCTTAAATAAAATTTTTTTTAACAATGTAGTTTAACTCTTACCCAATTAGTTGAATTTTCAATTTAAAAAGATTAATTTTAAACAAAATAGTTGAACTTTTAAATGAAAGAGATGAATTTTCAATTAAAAATATATATCTTAAAAAAAAGTATTTCTTAACAAAGTGATTCAACCAAATCTTGCAAATAAAATAGTTGAATACTCAAGCAAAGAAGAATATTTTTCCACCAAAAAGTTACATTTTTATTCAAAAAAAGACATTTCTACCAAAGCGGATGAATTTTTAAATCAAAAAGAAATTTTTTTAAAAATAGTTGAATTTTCTCTTAAAAAAGGTTTCAGTTGACTTTTCACGATCAAAATAAGAATTTTTAACCAAGAAATAAGTTTCTACGAAAAAAATTGAATTCTCAATCCAAAAAGACGAATTTTTACCCAAAAAGGATGACTTTGTAACAAAATTGTTGAATTCTCTACGCAATAGTTCAATTTTGATCAAAAACAAATTAAATTTCTCTTAAAACAGATTCATTTTTATTTAAAAAGAAAACAAATTTGTAAAAAAATAGTTGAATTTTCATCCAGAAAAGATTCCAGTTGACTTTTCAAGATCAAAATATGAATTTTTTAACAAAAATAATTTGTTACGAACAAAATTGAATTTTTCATCCAAAAGGGATGATTTTCAACGAAATAGTTGAATTTTTATTTAAAAAAAGATGAATCTTGTACTAAAACAGATGAATTTTTATTAAAAAAATAATTTTTTTTAAAAGTTGAACTTTCATCCAGAAAAGCCCTCAGTTCATTATTCAACAACAAAATATGAATTTTAAACAAAAAGTAAATTTTCTAAAAATAGTTAAATTTTCAACAAAACAATAGAACTTTCAACCAAAAGTATGACTTTTTAACGAAATAGTTTTATTTTCAACCAAACACTTTCAATTTTATCCAAGAAAGATGAAACTTCTCTTAAAACAGATGAATTTTTAATTTAAACAAAAAAAATTCAAAATATAGTTGAATTTTCATCTAGAAAAGATTTCAGTTCTCTGTTCAACAACAAAATATTTTAAACCAAAAAGTAAATTTTCTACAAAATAGTTAAATTTTCAAGAAAACAGTAGAACTTTCAAATAAAAGTATGAAAAATTTCATTTTTATCCAAGAAAGCCGAAATTTCTCTTGAAACAGATAAATTTTTAATTAAAAAAAATGGTTAATATAGTTGAATTTTTATCCAGAAAAGATTCCAGTTCACTTTTCAAGATCAAAATATGAATTTTTGAACAAAAATAATTTTTTACGAACAAAATTGAATTTTTCATCCGAAAGGGATGATTTTTAACGAAATAGTTGAATTTTTATTCAAGAAAGATGAAATTTGTACTAAAACAGATGAATTTTTAATTTAAAAAATAAATTTTCTTTTTTAAGTTGAACTTTCATCCAGAAAAGCCCTCAGTTCATTATTCAACAACAAAATATGAATTACAAACAAAAAGTAAATTTTCTATAAAATATTTAAATTTTCAACAAAACAGTAGAATTTTCAACCAAAAAAAAATTTTTAAAAACAAACTTTTTAACAAAATAGTTTTATTTTCAACCAAACAGTTTCTCTTTTTAACACCAAATTATTTTTAACGAAAAAGTAAATTTTCTACAAAATAGTTAAATTTTCAACAAAACAGTAAAACTTTCAACCAAAAGTATGACTTTTTAACAAAATAGTTTAATTTTCAACCGAACAGTTGTATTTTTATCCAAGAAAGATAGAATTTCTTGTAAAACTGATGAATTTTTAGCACAAAAAAATTCCAAATAGGGTAAGAGCACCAGTTATTGGCACCTTAAGAGGAAATTTAGACTTTAGGAAATAAATAAACACATAAAATATTGAATTCTGAAATAGTGATAATCATACCGGCACTCCAAGTTTTATGCAGAACACACTGGAATGTTGAATTATTATTCAAAGATGAAAAAAACTTGAAAAATTATTAAAAATAAGCATGTAGTCCCAAAATTTTAGTGCTTGGCACTGCTAACCCCAGTTATTGGCACCCCTCGTCACCAGTGATTGGCACTACACTCACATAACCTCTTCAAACTTCTGTAATTGCATTAAAACATTGATAAAAACAAATTGTGCATCTGAAAATATGAAATAAATTTTCTATTAATAATTCTAAATTTAGTATTTTATCAATTTTGTTTTTGGACAAGCCAACATCTTTGACAGCAGCTACAAAACCTAGCCATGTCACATATCTATTTTTCGGCTTATGTTTTTCTTTCCTCAGAGATACTCTCTGACGGGCAATAGTATGGCAATAAATGAAATAAAAACCATAAATGTTACTCATTTTCTATTTTAAACTAGAAAAATGAATAAACAAATTCAAACATGGATAAATAAATATAGTCAAAATAAATCGCCCACCGATTAAATAAAAACTTTGGCTATTTATAATAACATGAATTCATGCGTAACATTTAAAAAATTGTAAGACATTATTATTAAACACAATATGTATAAAGATAATAAAATTCCATTTATAATTTAAATGAAACCAATATTTACCTATACCTCGAGGCCTAAAAAGAATGATAAATTATCTGAACAGAACTTTGGAGGTTACGATTACCGGTATATAAATGACAGCTTCATTTATTATAATTATTAGCTAATTTCTCGTCTACCTAGTAACGACTTTTGTTGTTCCGGCACTTTTAACACTTCATTGTATCATAAATACGTGAAATGGCTCATGTCAACACAAGGTCTTGAGATTACATAACCTTACTTTTTTCCGGCGAGGCAGGGGTGCCAATGAATGAAATCATTCCCGAATTGCATGGTCTGGTCATTGGCACTGGGGTGCCAACGACTAGAGACCATACTTTTTATATTAATTTCCATTGGCACCCCCCCTAAAATTAATAAATAAATTATTGCCGAGGTTCATTCCTTATTTTGATTATATTGCAAGTATTTCTTTTAAATATTCACAAAAATTGGAACAGATTCACTTGTTCACAACGTTGTTTGAACAAAATTAAAAAATGTTGTCAGCTAAACATTTTCTTTAGAAAACCGGATAAATTCTTGGCACCCTAAGAACTGAAGTGAATTCATTATTTTATAACTAAATTTGACATTATTTTGTATGAATTATATATGTCGGTACACGCAGAAATAATGGTAGAATACAAATAATACCAGCAAAATACGATAAATGTTTGCATTTTCTTGAAATTTAACAAAAATGAGAGAGGGTGCCAATAACTGGCGCAGTGCCAACCACTAGTGCTCTTACCCTATAGTTGAATTTTCATCCAGAAAAGATTTCAGTTCTTTTTTCAACACCAAAATATTAAATTTAATCAAAAAGTAAATTTTCTACAAAATAGTTAAATTTTCAACAAAACAGCAGCATTTTCAATCAGAAAGTATGATTTTTCAAAACAAATGTTGAATTTTAAACCAAACAGTTGCATTTTTATCTAATAAAGATGTAATTTCTGCTATAGCAGGTGAATTTTGAAATCAGAGATACAAATTTTCAAAAAAGAGTTCAATTTTCAACCGAATAGTTGCATTTTTATCCAGGAAAGATAAAAAATTTCTTTTAAACAGATGATTAAAAAAAAGAACTTAAAAAAACAGTTAAATTTTCATCCAAAGAAGATTCCAGTTCACTTTCCAAAACCAAAATAAGAATTGTAAACTATAAGCTTGACTATAAGTTAATTTTCTGCTAAATAGTCGATTTTTTAACCACAAAGTATGAAATTTTAACAAGATTGTTAAATTTTCAACAAAAAAGTTGCATTGTCCAAGAAAAATGAAACTTGTACTAAAACAGGTGAATTTTTAATAAATCAAAAAGACGAATTTTCAAAAAAAGAGTTGAATTTTTATCCAAAAGGATTTCAATAGACTTTTCTACATAAAAATACAAATTTTAAACAAAAAGTAACTCTTCTAGGAAGTAGTTGAATTTTCATCAAAACAGTTGCATTTTTGAATTGATAAATAATATTAAATTTTTTTAATTTCCAACTAATTTTTCCCTAATTTTTCCAACTAATTTTAATTCTTGAAGCCTTTTTCATTCAAAGTTATTAAAACTGAACTGCAAATTAAAACACTCAAAGTAAAACTCTTTTGAGTTTAACATTTTTTTAATTAAACCATAAACTTTTTTATTCAAACGCTGAATAATTTCCACGTATAATATGGAAGATTTTAACACTTTTTAATTGAACAATTTTAACTTAAATGCCGTTTAACTGCAACATTAAAAATTTTAATCTTTGATTATATGTAAAAATTTATAAATTTTCAAAATTATATAATTTCAAGCACTTTTAAGTTAGAAACTTTAGAAATAAAATAAAAAATAAAATATTATTATTGATTATATTTTAAGATGCAATATTTCTACTAAAAAAAGATGAACTTTTAAATTAAAAAGACAAATTTTCAGAAAAAATATTTTTCATCCAAAAAATATTTCAGTTGACTTACTAGCAACAAAATATGAATTTTAAACAAAACGTTAATATTATACGTAAATAGTTGAATTTTAACCCAAAAAGAAGCATTTTTAACAAAACAGTTGAATTTGCAAAAAAGATTATGTCTTTTTAAGAAAATTGTTAAATTTCCAACCAAATAATAAAATTTATAACTAAAAAGATAATCTTCAGGAGACATTTTTTGCGAATATGCCAAAATTACGTACATAAGTGAAGGACCCCCTACCGTAACAAAATGTTTTGACGCCCCCCCCCCCCTTGAGATGTTACGTAATTTAAGTACGGTCCCTAACTGGTTTTTGTATTGATGAAATGAAATTGTACAGTTACATTGTATATTTTTCTATTTGGAGAGCAGTCTTGGAATTTTGTACAAAAACGTACAATTAAGCAATTTGTTGATTTCTGATGACACTTAGTTAACATGATAACAGTCAAAAACCAAGCAATGTTAAATATTTTATTTAATTAAATTCGTAGAGTTACAATACAATTCAGAAATTTCTAAGTCTTTCATATATAACGCACGAGTTACTAACTTGTATAGATAAAGTCATTCTGTCGTGCACATATATCAGTTCTTGTCAAGATAACTCGCGAAACCTGTGTTGCTCTTCATCATTAATCTCCTCACTATGCACATTTTAATCGATCGTTATTATAGCGATATTTGATAATAGTTAGATCTCAAAACGCTCAAAAATGTCATTGTAAAACAAATTTGGACTACTTAAATACATGGGTAGAAATTGAGATAAATAAAATATTCCCCTTTCTCTATCTTTAAAATTAGTTCCTAATAAAAGGTTAGTTACGCTAAAAAAAAAACTTGTACTTTGGCCTTGAACGAAACACAACCAAGAAGATTGTTTATCCGAAGTTTATTTTTATTGTAATGTTGAAATGGCAATAGTAGAAAATCTTCCGGCTCAACTGACGCTTTCCATTCTCCGGTCACAGAATATCAGTTTCGTAGATTTTAGTTTGATTCCCCGTAGAATTTTGCGCTTGCTGATTCGCGTTTTGTTCCTGATGCGCTTTTGATGCTAAACTGCTCAGCGAACCTGAGCTAGCAGTACTAGTACTCAATCCAAGTCCCATTTTCGCGAGCAAGTTACTCTCGGAACCCGTCTTCTTCAGCAAATCTGAGGGGGCTGGTGGTGCATTCTGAAACTGTTGCAACCTTGTGTATTGTTCTTGCAAGACCTTCTGTCTACGCAGCAGTTCCTGATGACGCTGCTCCAATTGCTCATGCCTGCCTTTCTTATTCTGTATCCCTTCTTGCGAATTGACACTTTCACAAGAGCTTGAATTACTTGTAGAAAGAATATTATTCGGTAGCGGCTGTTCTTCCGAAGTTGCATTGGGCGGCAGAGCCATCGGAGGCTTCCCATTACTCTTACCTCGGCGTAAAGTGCCGGTAGGATTTCTAGGAGGCAACTGAGGACTGGTGGGACTGGCCAGAGGTGACCGAGAACTGGTCCTAGGCGGAGGTGGCGGTGGTACTCTTCTGGCAGTCGCTAACTGAAGTAATTCGGCATTTCTCTCTGGCACCGGTGGTTTTTGAGGCGGTATGGTACTATCGGAAACTTGCAATCTTGCTATCGGTGGAGATGTGTCTGTGTCTGAACTGGATGGATAGGAATGAAGTCTACGTAATGTGCTGGTAGTTGAATCTATACTCCCTTTTCTGCCGATATCAGAGATATTAGGAGCACGACTAGTTTGAATTATATGGCTAGCCGACCTTCCCAAATCTGCCAGGGTCGGCGGATGACTGGTGTTAGATGCCTGACTTAGCTGCGAGGCTGGTCGGGAAAACGTTTGCAGTTCATCTAACAGAGCGTCGAGTGCGTTCTCCGGACGCTGCTGATTGGGGGTGGATGAGTCGGCAACGTAGGTCCCTCCCCCAATGACGCTCGCTGACCCCAAAAAAGAGCGTTCCGCTGGCACGGGGGTAGTTGTCTGTTCAAGACATAGACATTTATTAATTAATTTTCATGCCAAGTACAACTCTGCTGCTTCTGCAGCAGCATTAATTGGCATTACTCCTCAAGTGGCAAAATATCTATACTTTCTTCCAAATATACTTTGACTATTATTTAACTTGGATTTTAGGAATGTTGCACACCCGCCCTGTAAAATCTCACCTCAGGATCCTTATGTATCATCATCGGAATCACACCTCGGCTCTTGAAAAGTAAAGCAAATGATTTCTGTTGTGTTTGAAAACTTAGGACACACTCTTTGAAAATTGATTATTCATTCAGTGGGCGAGTGTGAAACGAAACTTTTGGGAAACGATATTTTGCCACTGCAGCTGCTATAAGAATGCTACTGTCTAAAAATGACAACAGGCCATTTTTCTGAAATCAGAGAGAATCTGTTTCCATAACCAGGTATGTACATTCGTTATTACGCGAAAGTGGTAAATCGAAGTTTAATACAATTTTACGACTTTTAATCGTTCAATTTTCTTCGATGTACCATACCGATTTTCGTCTTTGTCTCTATCTAGTTTTGAACATCATGCCAACAAAGGTTGCACAAACATGCCAGTAAAAGACAACACAATAAACTGGAGTGACAAGGTAAGTTAATGAGTTATAAATATTAATTTAAAAAACAGATAGTTACCTGCAGTCGGTTACGTTTTGTGTGTTGTACGTGTTACAAATCAGTACTCATGTGTTTTACATTGGGCACCGATTGTTGTCCGGTATTAGTCAACTTAAAAAAATCAAAAACCAAAAAGTTAAAATTAGAAAAGACAGTCTCTTAAAAAAGCTGAACGTTCCCCTAATCTCATCAGTCATTGAGAGTAGTGCCAAAGTCAGTCGCAGTTAAAAGAAGGTATGTTATGAGGATATCGGCTTTCCTCTACAATCTCTACATACAGAGTGAATGCTTCGGTGAATGATATTGAGCACTCACCACATTTTATGATGCCTGTATAAAATATTAAAAAAGCAAAAACATTCACCCCATAACGATTTTTGACAACATATTTACTGAAACAACTTAGAAAACCAAGTAAACACTGCACACTATTGACAGTATATCAACGAAAAACTCATAAAACATCAAATAAACGTACATAATTTCTTTGAAAACTGCACTAAAAAAAATATATGATCCGTTGATTAAAAGTATCATGCTAAACAAAATTTGTACGTGCCACATGTGACTTCATGCACATCGAAAGGCATTCAACTTGAAAATATAATCTCAGAAATCAGCCAATAAAAATAGACAAAGACAAAACCTTCGGTCCAATCCTTATAGTAAGGCAATAGTGATAAAGGAAACAAAAGGCGTGTAGATAGTGTTGATGCTGACAAAATAACAAAACTATAAAGCAGAAGATATGAAGATGAATAAGAAGATAAAAGACTTGATATATATGCTAAGATAGATACGATAAAACAAGACAGATGAGGTAAGCTGATGAATATAAATCATACGAAATAGTTAGTGTAACTTTTTCAAAATGAATGATGTTAATCCAAACAGATTTACACTATAGCTCTACATTTTTTACGATGATATATCGTGAACAAATGTTTTGCTAAAAGATGAAGACACAGGTAAAGAAATGTTACCGCTTTTTAATTTCAATCCTATGCAAATTTTATTGCAGTAAACGGTAATAGTTCTCTTGACCACCCAGCGAATATAGTTTATCTATCGATACATCGAACATTGCCAATTCATATATATACTGAAATTAGAAAATTACAGGTCCAGATTGACTGTGACAATATGAGAAATGCACAGATTTAGCAGATATCAACGCACTATTCAAATTATATGTTTGCATTGAGCTATAATAATATTAATATTAATAATAATACCAATTGCCGTAATGAAACTAGAGCTATTTTGAGAAATCCAATGTAAACCTTGGACAATGGGATACCTTACTATAAGTGGATTGGAGCCTATGTCTTGTGAAAAAGAGTAATCAATGTTTCGCATCTCTTTTGCCGAGTTTGGTTCACTTTTACAAAACAAAAATATACGGTATTAAGATGATGCGAAACGCGTGGACCATTTCCGGTAATACAAATCATAACGAAATATTATTCAACAAGGATTTGGCGACAGTGATATAATAAGAAAACAGAAACTAATGTGATCCAAGAAACAGCGTTTGATAAATGAGAAAAATACCATAGCGAGTAGAGTTTTAGCAGAAAAGTGTTTTAGTTAAAATTTCGTTTAAGGTGCAATATTGTCATGACCTTAATGCACATTGTAGAAAAACGTATAAGAAATCAGCAAAAATGTTGCCTGTTAACGATATTTGTAGATTTTTTTAGGAGGGCCTGATTCGTTTTTACTTTCTTTTATATAATTTTAAGTGGCAACATTTGTGCGAATGAAAAAATTGCAAGAAACTGAGAAATAACTTTAGAACTCTTAGAAATTAAACGAGTTAAATAACAAGCATGAATTAAGAAATGGAAATATATTGAAATTACTATAGCACGTGTAATATAAAATATTAACTGTTAGCCTCTTCAAATATTCTGCCGAATAAGCTTTACAGTGAGATGTCTCTTATTTTAGTGAATGCTCTTTTTTCATACTAGATGTTTAATTAACTTGATTATAAACCCCACATGAGCTAATTTTTTTAGATTTCAGTTTAAGAACTTGGATTTGAATGTTTATTTGTCAATATAAAGGCCGTACAAATTCAATAACAATTTCTGTTTAGATAATTTACATTCAGCAGAATAGTTTCAGTGCTAGTGTATGATGATAGCTTTGAAAATGACTTATGGAAAAGACATATCGAACAATGAGAAGTATATATAAAATAGTATAGAATAGTAATGAATTAATATGAAATATTAAAAATTACTCGTGACTGGTCTGTATGGCCTCCTTGAAGTTTCTACTCTTCATCCAGTCATACTATAAAAATTAATATTAGATTCACTAATGAGAGTTGCTTGTCGTTTCAATTATACTAAGTCTGTTTCACGGCGGTTAAAAAAAAATATACAGTTTCTGACAACAACCATTTTTTCTGTAAAAATCATTGTTGGTTCAGAATTACACTGAAAAAGTAACATCGTCCTTTATAGATCACAGCTAACATTGAATGATCTGACAAAACATTGTTTCAAGTTTTGATAAAAAAATGTATTTTAAACAAATGGATGAAAGAAAAATCATCGAATTTTTTAGCAACTAACTGTTTATTTAATACTATTTAGTGAAAAAAAACAAGCCAAGACACTTGATAGAAAAAGTGGAAGAAAAATCGGTAATTCAACTAATACTAAACCTATAATTTAATATAAATTTTGATAGCCTTCTGGAATAATTTCTAAGACTTCAGTTGAAGTTATTTAATGCTTGCGAGAACGATTTAAATGTTTTGTCATATCATGGAGTAAATGTAAAAAGTCTATGCTATCGGGAAACAGCGAACATTGAAATTGGTCTTCTGGGTTTATGGAACAGGAGATTGTCGAGACAAATGTTGCAGGAATTATTCTGACATCAAATTTATAGAATCCTTACGACAGAAGTAGATGAATACCTATTTTTTAAATCCCTATATACTATTGTTCTTAAGAATAAGATAAATTAAAACGTACTTGTGCAATTTAGGATGGTCCAAAAATGCATTAGAAATTTTTTTTCTTCAAATTTTCATTCATATCGCCCCCAAATTTGTTCGAATCCTTAAAAAAATAAATGCGTTCAAAAAATGTTTTGAAGTTTTGCCCTCAAGCCGCAAGAAATTTAACACAAAAGAAAGAAATTCCCATAAGAAAAAAAAAACTTTTTTGTATATTCTATTCAGAATCGTCAATATTAGGTGAATCGAGTTGAAACATTGGTCGAAACTCAATAATTCTCTTCACAATTAGCTGTAGAATACAAACATATAATTACTTTTTGAATATCACCCCAATAAGTCTGTTTTATAGGGTCTCAAAAAAACCCCCCATAAGTGAAAAATGGGTTTTTGCGATTTTTTGGCGCTAATTATGATTTTTTTGCGGGTTTTTAAATACAAATTGTTTCTAATACATAAAATACTACTTTTGACTGATAATTATATTTTATATAAACTGTTAAAACAATTTGCTATTGTTTTTAGCAATTTTCTCTTTGAATAGAGTTAGAAAGTCGCGGTTTTTACAAATTTTTAAACTTACTCATAACTTTTGAATTAGGGCGAGGCAGAAATCAATTAAATGTATCAGAAATAATTGTTTAAACAATTGATCATTATTTATAATAATTAAAATAATGCTAGAAAGTTGTGGTTTTTCTAAAATTTTCCACTTTTTGTCCACTTTACAGAAAAAGGTATATTAACAAGGTTATATTGAGGTTCAAGTTAACAAAAATGATTTTTCGAAATCTTCAAAAATTAAAATTTTGTTTGAAAATATTTTTGAATTTTTTCAAAACTTCTAACTTTCTTCTGATGAGATTCGAATGTTTCCAACAACTTTTATTAAATCCAGTAAAATAAAAAAAAAATGCCTTAAAATCTTCTACATTATTTTTATACAATTGTGGAAATCTTTTTGAATTTTTTTTAATATTCTTTTAAAATTAATGAAAAAGAAAATTCCCAGGTAAGGAAAATTATTGATATCTTAAAACATTTCAAAAACTTTAAAAAACTTCAAAATTTTATTTCGAAATCTTCAAAAATCTACATTTTGTTTCACATTTTTAGGAATCTTCAAATATTGTACAAAAACAAAATTTTAACAATAGAATAAATAAATCTGTAATGTTTAAACTTTAAATTTAGCACTCTGAAATTTAAAAAATTGAAGGCAATCATTGCTAAATATTAATAAATTGTTCTTTTTTCTAATTAAAAATTTTCGAAATGAATGGGTAAAAGACGGAATATTTTAGGCTGAAAAAACATACGAATAGGATTTTAAATTTAATAAAAGCGTTAATTATTTAATTTGTTTAATTGAAACCGTTCAATTTTTAACGCTAAAATCTCTAGATTGTTTTTAAAATATTCAAGTTTTTGTCCACTTTTCACTTCGAACACGGTAAGAATTATCAAAATGTAACAAAAACAATTGTTTAAACAAATTAATATTGTTTATAAATATCTTCTATAGTAATGCTAGATAGTTGCGGTTTTTTCTGAAATTTTCCACTCTTTGTCCACTTTTTAATCAGAGCATGGTCAAAATCAATAAAATATAACTAACATTATTGTTTAAACAATTTATTATTGTTTATAAATATCTTGTGTTAGATAATGGCAAGAAAATTGCGTTTTTTTCTCAAATTTTTACTTTGCTCTGGCTTTTTAGTTATGAAAAAGGAATAGT
>CAKNXH010001608.1:73442-85892 GCA_932178445.1 Andricus quercusramuli
AACCGGTTACATTTTCAAGCAAAAAAATAACATTAAAAAAAAATGAATTATCTACAAAGTAGAATCATTTTCACTGAATATTTGCATTTTCGACGAAAAATTGAATTTTCAATTTTTCAATTTTCAATTGAAACAATAATTTTTTACAAAAAAAAAGAGTTTCAACAAAATAGTTCAATTTTCAATCAAAGATTTGAATTTTGAACTAAAATTATGCATCTCCAAACAAAAAATGAAATTTCAAGAAAGTAGTTCAAATTTCAATGAAGTAGGTGAATTTAGAAAGAAATGAATTTTCAACACACAAGATTAATTTTCTATGAAAAAAGATGAATTTTCAACAAAATACATGAATTTTTAACTGAGAATATTCAAACAATTCAAAATTGAATTTCAAAAAAGATAAATTTTTAGCCAAATAGTTGAACTTTTAACTAAAAAGATAAATTTTCAACAAAAAATGAAACAGTTACATTTTAAATTTAAAAAATTAAATTTTTAGCAAAAAAAAAAACGAACTCTGAAAAAAATAATTAAATTTTCAACCAAAGAGATGATTTTTCAAGTTGAATGATAAATCTTCAACTGGAATCATAAAAAGTTTTCACGGCTATTGAAATGAAAATTTAAAAAATATTAAAATTTCCAATTAGGATAATTAATTAATAAAGAATTATATTCTAAAAGACGAGTTTTCAACAAAATACATGAATTTCCAACTAAGCAGTTGAATTTTCAACAAAAAAGATGTATTTTCAACTAAACTGATGAATCTTCAACTGGAATAGTTCAATTTCCAACTAAATAGAGAAACGTAATTTTAACAGCCATATTAGGTGTTAATTAGAATATTTAAAGAAATAATTAGAAAGATTCGCAAGATTTTCTAGACGCCCTTAAGGAAAGAAAAGTCTTACGTAATTAATGAACGCTACTTTATGAAATTATGCAATTAATTAAGAAAAATCCAAGTACCGTTTGAGAGTGACGAGGGTGCCAGTCAGCTTTTTGCAACGTTTTAATACTGATTCTAGTCGGTCAGGCTCCTCCTTCAGGAATTTTTCTTCTCGCATGACTTTTTCCATCTCTGAACTTAAAAGTCCCTTCATACCTTCTTGTAGACTTGGAAATCGAACTTTGAGATCTGCCACTGTTTTGCTATAAAAAAAACGTCGAATTATTAAAAAAATTATCCTGACATAAATTAATTATATATGCGTCTAATTTAAATTATTATTATTTCAAGTTTAAGAGTGAAGACAGCTTAAAAGCGGATAAAAAATACACTCCATCTAGTACGACGGCTCTCATCCGAGTATAACCGATCCAAGCGCTGCTTAACTCCGGTGATCGAAGGAGAAGCCTCAAACAATGCCATGTCTCCAACCAGACACAAGTATTTTTTAAATAAGTCTAAAAACTATGAACGTGCTGAAATAGCGTTTTTTTTTTAAAATATATTCGTTAACAATGATTTTACAGCATAAATGTTTGTAAAAATTAGTTTGTATTTTTCAATGATCATTTAATGAAATATTAAAATCTTATTTTATATAATTTTTTATAATATTTTACATAATAAAATCTTATTGAATAATAAAATTTTATTGCTCGAATCCTGGAGAAAAATTCCCTGACAATTCCAGGTTTTTTACAGGTCTCTCAAGATTTTTCCAGGAATAATTTATTATAGTACGGAGCCATTCACGTATTTCGTATTTTTATAAACAATCGCAAGAATATATTATATATATATATACAATTTCACGAGTTTATTATAAATAATGTTTTTTAGTCCTTGTAAAAATCTGAAAGCGTAAAAATAGTACTATTGACACAAAAACTTGAATAACTATTTTTTTCATTTGTGAAAGTAATTATATTAAAGGATAATTAATTCCCTCATGGCACAAGTTTCTAAGGATTTAATTATTATCTTTAATTTATAAAGCTTGACAAATGGTCTCATATGAATGATATTCTTTTAATCAATTTTTATTTTATGTTAATATGCTTAAAATTGAGTGCATATTTAATATATATATTTTATATATATATATATATTTTGAATGAAAAATATTTTCCATGTGAGTAGACAGCTGGTTGAAATAGGGAAAATAAGGAGATTTTTTAAGAAAAAAAAAGAAATATATATTTATATGTAAAATGAACGTGAGTACTATATGATTTTCAACCGAATCGTTAAATTTTCAACTAAAAATAATGAAACTTCAACTGGAATAATTGAATTGAATTTTCATATGAAATGATTGATTTTCAACCTAAAAATATAAATTTTCGACCAAAAATTGAATAGTGTAATTTTTAATTGAAAAAAATGAACATTCAACGATAGAGATGAATTTCAAACTAAAATTATGGAATATTCAATAGAATTAGTTAAATTTTCAGTTAAAAAAATTAATTTTCAACAAAAAATTATTTTTAAACATATATATTTTTTTAACGTCGATTTTTAACAAACCCGATTAATTTTCAATTAAAATAATGAATCTTTAACAACAAAAAATAATATTTAACAAAATAGTTATACTTTCGCCCAAGCAGTTGAATTTAAAAAAAGATTTATTTTCTACAAAAAAGACAAGTTTTCAACAAAATACGTAAAATTTCCAACTACAAAAGTTAATTTTCAACTAAAATGATGGAGTACTCAACTAGATTAATTAAAGTTTTAGTTAAAAAATTAATTTTCAACATAATAGGTCAATTTTCAACAAAACAGATAAATTTTCAATTAAAATAATGAATCTTCAACCCAAAAAAATGAATTTATGTGAGAAAATTTTTCGACCAACCAGTTGAATTTTCAACAAAAAGGTGTTTTTTCAACTAAACTGATGAATCTTTAACAGGAATAGTTCAATTTTCAAACAAAAATATTAATTTTCCGCCAAAAAATACGAATTTTCAACAAAATACATGAATTTTCAATCAAATACTTAAATTTTCACTTAAAAAAGATAAACTTTTAACAAAATAGTTGAATCATCAACTAAGAAGATAAATTTGTAATTTTGGTGAAGATTAATTTTCTACCAAAAGAAAAAAAGAAATTTTCAACAAAATACACAAACTTTCAACTAAAAAATACCAATTTAAACCAATAATTGACTATTTAAATTTTCATTTTAAAAAATTATTTTCAACCAGAGATAAATTTTTAACTAAAATAATGGAATATTCACCTGGATTAGTTACATCTTCAACCCAAAAATATGAATTTTCGACAAAAATAATTGAATGTTCGATGAAAAATGTAATAGTTGATAATTCACCCAAAAGGATTTTAATTTTAAATCAAAAACAGTTAAATTTAACCAATAAAGACGAATTCTCAAGATGAGTTGAATTTTTAACTTAAAAAAATTGTTCAGTCAAAAATGAAGAAAAAAATGTCCAACAAACTGTTGAATTTTGAAGCCGAAAGATGAATTTTCAACAAAGAGGATTAATTTTCTACCAAAAAGGACGAATTTTCAACAAAAGACATGATTTTCAACCAAATATTTGAATTTTTAACTATGAAAGATCAATTTTCAACCAAAAATAAAAAAGTTAAAATTTCTATTGAAAAAAAAATAATTTCAAACAAAAAAAAAACGAATTTTGAACAAAAACGTTAAACCCAGTAATATAAAGCTACTTTTACAAATTAAAAAAATATTATTATTTAATTTTATATTATACATAATTTTATATTATATTTTATGTTAATGCAAACTATTAAAGCTGCAATTTTTTTATTTTAAGTGATTAAAACTGAGCTACAAATTGAAGAACTCAAAGTAGGACTTTTTTTAATATAAATCTTTTAAAATTGAAGCTTAAGAATGTTTAAATTCAGATATTTTTTATTCAACCACTCAATAATTTCTACGTATAAACTGGAAGCTTTCAACACTTTCCAATTTAAGCAATTTTAAATTGAATGATGTTAAGCTGCAAAATTGTAAATTTTTATAAACGGAAAAGTTCAAAAATGTCTGGTTAAGAAATATAAATCGACGCAAACATTTTCCATGCTCTAAGTTGAAAAATGAATCAATAAATTTGTAAATGTTCAAAATGATATAATTTCAAGCAATTTTAAGTCAGACAAATAAATCCAATTGTTATTTACATACCATATAAAAACTGAACACTTTTACTTACAAATTCAGAACGTTAAAAAAAGAAAAATTAAAACTATAAAGTTCAAAAATTAAATTTAGGACTCTGAAATTTTAACGAATCAAGGCTTTCTAATTCAAATAATCCAGTTTCAAATTATTTAATTTTGAAAAAATTCAGAATCCTCTTGTAAAATCTAATAAAATAAAAAAAGATTGTTAATAGATAAAAAAATAATTACCTTGCTTTATTGAGTATCAATGCCATATTTTCCACATCCGACATATTAACTCTAGTTTTTCTATTAATAACGTTCCCTCGAAGCTCCTCCACGGTACTCTCGAGACCACTGCAAAATAGAAAGATAATTGAAATATGAATATTTTTTATTATATTTCATAAGTCAAATGGCACCTGAAATGAAAAAACCGTTTGCAACTTACGTGAGGTCTTTTTCTAGCCACAGCATCTCTTGTTTGTAAAGGTCTTCTTCGCGACTTAATCTGAGCTTTTCTGTATCGCCAGCTGTCCATGCGCTTTCTCCTAGTGACATTAACATCGCTCTGGAAAAAATATGTGAAATTCATATGAGAAATAATTTTTTTAAATACATTTTAAGGGATTTCCAAGAATTTCAAAGGATTTTAAGTGATTTTGAAGATTTAAAATTATCTCAAAGATTTTCACAGTTTCTGAAAGGTTTCAAGGGATTTTAAAATAAGTGACGGCATTTCACAGTATTTTTACGAAATTTGAAAGGTATCAGGGGATTTTAATGGAATTTCGAAGATTTGAAGGGATCTAAAGATAAGATTCTATAAGATTACAAAAGATTTCAGGAGGTTTTAAAATATTTGCAATCACTGAAAGATTTTAAGGGAATTTAACGGATTTCATAAAGATTTCAAAGGACTTGGAGGGATTTTTTGCAACTTGAAAAGATTCCAAAGTAAGATTTCAAAAGATTTCAAAAGATTTAACGGTTTACAATAAATTCTACATATTTTGTTGACATCAATTATTGACATGAATTTTTTGATTTCAACGAATTAAACAAAAATTGAAATATTTCAAGGGATCTTAAGATATGGAAATATTTTTAGAGATTTTAAGGGATTTCCACAGATTTTAAGGAATTTTGAAGAAGATTTTCACAGTTTTAAAGGGTTTATAAGGGATTTTAAGATATTTCAAAATAAGTCTAGGAATTTCAAAGTATTTTGATGGACTTTATATGATATCAAAGTATTTTCACGAATTTTTAAGGATATCAAGGGATTTTAATGGCATTTACAAGATTTGGAGGGATTTAAAGGCATTTTATAAGATTTCAGGGGATTTCAAAATATTTGCAAAGTTTTCAAAGGATTCTAGGTAATTTTAACGGATTTTAAAAGATACAAAGGGGTTTCGATGATTGTAAGAGATTTCTAGGAATCTTAATGGCTTTTGAAAATTTTTAAAGGATTTTAATTATATTGGATTTCAAAGATTTCAAAGGATTTTAATGGATTTTAATGGGGTTATAAAAATTTCAAAAAATTTGAAGGTATTTCAAGATATTTCAAAAGATTAGAAAATTTTTCGTGGAATTTTAATAACTTTTAAGACATTTAATGGATTTTAATATATTGTAAGGGTTTTCAAGATATTCGGAAAGATCTCACGGATTTTAAAGATTTCAATGTTTTTTAGTGATTTTAAAAATTCGAAACATTTCACGGAATTTCTAGGATTATAACCGATGTTTAGAGATTTTAATAGACTTCGACGAATTTTTAAGGATTTTGAAGATTTCAACAGATTTCAAGGATTTTCAACGTTTTTAAAGGATTTTAAGAGATTATAAAATAAGTCACGGCATTTCAAAGTACTTTAAAGGATTTCATGTGACACCGAAGTATTTCCACAAATTTTGAAGGATATCGGGCGATTTGAATGGGTTTCGAAGATTCGAAGAGATTTAAAGAGATTTTATAAGAATTCAAAAGATTTCAGGCGACTTCAAAAGATTTGCAAGAATTTCAGTTTTTAAAGAGGTTTTAAGGGATTTCAAAATATTTTTGAAAACTTAAAGGTATTTTAAAAGATTTCAAAAGATTAAAAAAGTATAAATCCACGGAGTTTATAGGATTTCGTAGGATTTCAAAAGATTTAACGGAATTTCAAAGGATTTTCGGATATTATAAAGGATTTTTAAGAGATTACAAGGTATTTTAATTGCTTCGAAGACATTATTTCAAGAAATTTGGCAAGATTCTCAGGAATTTTGAAGATTTCAACGCATTTTAAAAAGATTTTAATAATTTCAAGGGATCTTAAGATTTCGAAACATTTCAAGGAATTTCATGGATTTTAATCAATTTTCGGAGATTTCAGGTGTTTTCCATGGATTTTGAGGGATTTTGAAGAATTTTGATGATTTCAAACGATTTCATGGATTTTCATCGTTTTAAAGGGTTTTAAAGGATTTCAAGGAATTTAAGAATTAGTGACATTTCACAGTATTTCAAAGGATTTCATGTGATACCGAAGTATTTTAAGCAAAAAAAAACAAATTAAAAAAAAAATTGAAAAATAGGGTCAAAATAGTCATTTTCTCATTTTTCCACTTACATGCAAATTGAACTGATAGAACCAAATAAGAAAATCTAACTATTTTTGGTTCAAAATTCATTATTTGTAGTTGAACTGTATATTTCTAAGTTTTTGCTTAAGAATTCATTTTCTTATTTCAAAAATGTTATTATTTGATTCAAAATTTGACTATCTCGTTAAAAATCTAAGAATTTTGTTAAAAAGTCAAACTTGGTTAAAAATTCAACTGTTTTCTTGAAAAATGTCCTTCATGGCTTGAAATTTCATAAAATTAATTAGAATTTTTTCTTTCTTGACTCCATATTTTGTTTTTGACTGAAAATTCGACTATTTTGTTGAACATTCATCTTTTTGGCTTGAAAATTCACCTCTGTCTGTAGAAATTTAATCTTTTTTAGTTAAAAATGCAACGCGCTGGTTAAAAATTAATCTGTTTCGCTTAAAAATGAACTGTTTCGTTGAAAATTCAAATTTTCGGGTGGAGAATTCCACCGTTTTTTTAGAAAATTCAACAATTTGATAAAAAATTCAACAATTTGATAGAAAATTCAACTATTTGGTTAAAAATTTATCTATTTTCTTCAAAATTCATCTTTTTTTGGGTAGAAAATTTAGAATGTAACTCTTTGATTTTTTAATCTAAATTTAAGTATTTATTTGTTGAAATATCAACTAATATATTTTGCGTTGAAAATGCATCTTTCTAGGTTGAAAATTCAACTTCTTGGATGAATGTTGAACTGCTTTCTTAAAAGTTAATTGTTTTGGTAAAGTTTCATAATTTTAGTTGAAAATTCATTTTTTCTTTGGTTCCAAATGAAGTTTGTTAACTGCAAATTTAACTATTTTTTTTTAATTCAACTGATTGGTTGTAAATTAAATTTTTGTTGATAATTCATATTTTCAAGCTGAAAATTAAACTATTTTACAGAAATTTTTTTTTGTGGCTTGAAAATTAAAAAATTTGGCATAAAATTAAACTATTTGGTACAAAATGAAACAGTTTTGTAGAATATTCATTTTTTTTATTGAAAATTAATTTTCCTCAATAAAATTTGTACTAACACTGTTTTGTTTCAAATTGATGTATTTTCTTCAAAATTCGTCTTTTTTTGGGTAAAAAATTAATTTTTTTGCTTAAGAATGTAACTTTTTTGTTGAAAATTAATCTGTTTCAGTTAAGGATTAAAGCATGTTGTTAAAATTTCGTTTTTTATTTTTAATTAAAATTTTTTGTTGTTGAAATAACAACTATTACATTTTGGTTGAAAATGTATCCTTCTAAGTTGAAAATTCAACTTCTTGGTTGAAAGTTTAACTGCTTTCTTGAAAGTTCATTTTTTTGGCTGAAGATTCATTATTTTTTGTTGAAAAATCGTTTTTTGTTTGTTTCAAAATTAATTTTTTTTACTGTAATTTGAACTATTTTGTTTAAAATTCAACTGAGGGAAAATTATGAGAAAATAGAGAAGAATTTGGGGGAGATTATGGGAGGGGAAGAAAGGGATGAGAGGGGAATGAGAGACGGGGAATTAGGAGACATAATGTGAAACGAAGGAAGGAGAATTAGGGGAAGTGAGGAGAAATGAGTGGAAGGGAAGTAGGAGACGTAAGGGAAGATAAGTGTAAGAAAAGTAGGGGAAGTGATGGGAAATGGGGAGGGAAAGTATGGCAAGTGGGAAATGAAGGGAAGTAGGAGAAGTTAGGGGAAATTAGGGGAGGGAAGTTGGTGAAATAAGGCGGAAGAAGGGAAGGGGACGGGGAAAGTTAGGGGAAATAAGGGGAGGGGCGTAAGAGGACATGAGGGGGAGTAGAGGAAGTGAGGGGTAATAATGAGGAGGAAGTAGGGAAAATGATGAGAGGGGAACTAGCGGTAAGTGAGGGTAATGAGAGGAAGGAAAGTAAGGGGAAAAAGAGGGGGGAGGTACAAGTGAGTGTAAATGAAGGGCAGTAGGGGAAATCATTATATATGAGGATGAGTAGGGGTGGTGTAGTGAGAGCTGGGGAAGAGTAGTAGGGGAGGGGAGGTGTTAGCTGGGGAAGCGAGGAGAGGTGGAAATAGAGGAATGTAAGGATATTAGTGAAGGGAAAGTACCTTTTTTTGTACTTTGACTAATGTTTTGTGTTCTGATTTTGGTACATAAAATGGTTCATAAGAAAGTAGATTTCATTTCGATCTTAGAAGAAGATAAATATGGTAAAATTTACCTGATTGTAATGTAAGAATCTCTAATACTTTCTCGTACTGTGTGCGCTTGTGCTTGAGCCATGCGTCGTAAATTCCTTTTTTCTTGATTAAGATCTTTCGCCTTCTTTTGGAAAACTCTGAGCTGATTGTACATTTCCGGCGCCAGGGCTAGATCCCCGTACATATATTGTCCTGTTGCAAGTGCAACTGGCTTCGGAGGTGGCGTGGGTTTGTGCCTTTCGCGTTCCCTTTCTGAAATAATTAAGTGAAATAACAAATAACATCTTAAATAGTTATATCTTATGTCTACAAGTCTTCACAATTATATAATATACATAGAAATAAAAAAAAATTACTTGTAGTTCATCGGGATTTGCCATATCCTGACTGGTTGCGACTAGAAGTATGCAGTTGCTTGTTCGAGTTTTCAATACAAATTTCAATATGCTTGAAACATCGGATTTTTCGAAATACAAAAAAAACCTAACTGTATATCAAACTGGCTTGACTTCCTTAGATTATTACATTTTTGAAATTAAAATTATAGAATTTTTCTCCCAAAAAAAGAAGTAATTTTAAGTGACAAAAATTTTATAATATACGATAATCAAGACGGTTTTTATGTACAGTTAGAATTTTTTATTTCGAAAAATCCGACTGTATTCAAAATTCGAAAAAACGACCGACAGTTCCAGTTGCAACACTGCGTAGATATGACTTAGTGGCGTTTTCAATTTGTTTTTTCTGAGATTTCCAAATTTCTCTAAGAAAATGTAGATTTTTGAAGATTTCAAACAAGAATTCAAAAGCTTTTTAATTATTTTGAAAGGTTACAAGAGAACAAAAAATATCTTAATATTCTTGCGGAAATTTAAAATAATTTCAAAATATTTCGAATGATTTCTTAAAATTTCGAAAAAGAATGTAGAAGAATTTGCAATATTTTTCAATTTGGCACGATTAATAAATTTTAGAAAAAAGTTCAGGTATATTTAAGAGATATTTAAAACTTTTGAAAAAGATTGAAAAGATTCAAAAATAATTTTAAAATTGAAAAGCTTTCAACAAATTTTAAGCAAACCGTAGATGTTTGAAGATATATAATGAAAAATGCAGACATTTTTTAAGAATTTTAAAAGGTTTCAAGAGAATAAACAAATTTTCTTAAGATTCTTAGGAAAATGTAAAATGATCTTTCATTTTGAAAAATCAATTTTAATAGTGTACATAAAATGATTTCAAAACATTGCAAAAGATTTTTGAAATGATCGAAAAATAATCTAGAACATTTTAAGGCAATTTTCTGAAAGTTGAAAGATTTTTAAAAAATTCTAGGAAAACCTTGAATCATGATAAAAGATATGTAGAGGTTTTGAAAAAATGGTTAAGGATTATTTATAAAAAGATTTTAAACCACTTCAAAAGATTTCCAAAATTATCAAAAGAGGATTCGGAATATTCCAAGGCATTTCTTTTAATTTTGCAAAATAAAATAATAGGAAAAATTCGAACCCATTTAAAAGATATTTAGATGGTTTCGAAGTTATGAAATGATCCAAAAATAATTTAACATTCGAAGATATTTCAAGAAACGTAAAACAAAATCTAAATTTTTTATGATTACGAAAAAATAAGCTTTTTAAGAATTTTAAGACGTTAAAAAAAACTTTCATTAAAATTCATGGAAAAATATTTTCAAACCATTTAAAGAACTCTAAAAATGTGAAAGATTTTATGGGAATTTTTTTTTAATTTTGAAAGATTTTTCAACATTTTATGAGCAATTCGAGTCAATTTAAAAGATGTTTGAAAATTCATCACTTTTGGTAGAACTTTAATCTTTTTGGTAAAAAATGCAACTATATGATTGAAAATTAATCTGTTAGGGTTGAGAATTTAATAAATTTGTTGAAAATACGTCTTTTTGGATGAATTCAACTATTTAATTTAAATGAAATTTTTAAAAAAATTTAGTTGAAATATTAACCATTACATTTTTGGTTGAAGATTCATTCTTTTAGATTTAAAATTCAAGTACTTGTTTAAAAGTTGAACTACTTTATTAAAAATTCATTTTTTATGAAGATTCATCATTTAGTTAAAAATGCTTGAAAATTCAACTATTCGGTTGAAAATTAATTTCTTTGTAGAAAATTCATATTTTCGGGTTGAAAAGACAGCTGTTTCTTAGAAAATTAGACTTTTTAGATTGAAAATTCAACAATTGCGTTGAAGCTTTCTTGACTGTTTTTTAAATTTGAAAATTGAACTATTTTCTCGGAAATTTGATTTTTTTCTTATTTTGAAAATTCAACTATTTAGTTGAAAATGTAAATATTTTGTTGAAGATTCTTGTATTTTGTTGAAAATTGATCTGCTGGTTTGAACATTTATACTTTTTGTTGAAAATTCTACTAGTTCGATAAAAATTAATCTATGTTATTAAAAATGCTAAAAATTTGAAAAATTTTAAAGAGATATTTCATCCTTTTTGGTAGAAAATGCAACTGCTTGATTTAAAATTAATCTGTTTTGGTTGACCATTCATTATTTCGTTGAAAAAGTTATTTTTTTGGTAGAAAATTTATTTCAAATCAAAATTTAGGTGAAAATTCTATTATTTGGTTTAAAGTTAACTTTTTTGTTGAAAATTCCTCATTTTGGAATAATTCATCTGTTTTTTATTTGTTATAGTAGAAGTACTGAGTTAAAAAAAACTATTTTTGGTTAAAAGTTCATCAGTATAATTGAAAATGTAACTATTTCGTTGAATAATTTTCTACCTTCTTGGGGGAAAATTTATTTGAAAATTCTACTATTTGGTTTAGAATTTACTTTTCTGTTCGAAAATTCATATTTTCGTTTAAAAAATGAAACTTTTTTTTTCTCGAAAATTCGTTACAAAATTAAACTATTTTGTAGAAAATTCGTCTCTTTCGGTAAAAATGTCATCTTTTTTGTTTAAAATGCAACTAGGCAAAAAAATGGTTGATTGAGGATTCAACTTTTAAGTGGAAAATTCGTCTTCATTGTATAAGATCAACTGTTTTTAATTTAAAATTAAAATCTTTTTTAGATGAAATATCAATTGTGGATTACATTTTTCGTCGAGAATTCACATTTTTTGGATGAAAAATAACTTTTGTGTTAAAATTTTTATTTGACTTATCTGAAATCTTCAAAAATCGTTTTAAATTTTATCATGAATCGTAGCAAAATTATATTAACATAACTGAGATTGTGAAAACGAAACTATGAAAAAAACAAGGAAAACCAAAAAAAAAACTGAAATGCTGCTAGTTTACAAAAAAAAGAGGACTCAAAAATTAAGAATAATATACCTAAATGGAAAAACAACACGTTAAGAAACTACATTTTACCTTGCGAAGACATTCTTGGCAAAGTTGAAGATTTGATAGCTGGTTTCGTAGGCTTTGTGTCCGCTGGGTTTGTTAGCATTGCACAATTGTTTAGTAAAATGTTAGAAGTGCATTGTCATATATTAATGTTAGTATTAAATATTACAACTT
>CAKNXH010001608.1:85902-124381 GCA_932178445.1 Andricus quercusramuli
ATTCTAGAAACTTAGCACGGACACGAACCACTCCAGCTGAAGAATGTTCTCGATGCCGGTAAGGTAGATTTCGTGGTCCCGAAACAACCCTGCCTATATACTCTCATTAATATCTTAAATATATTAAATAAAAGTAAATTTTACCTGCATGCTGTGGCGAATGTTGTTTCGGAGAATTCATATCCGGCGGCTCATCACTGAACGACACTGACTTCTCGAACGACACCGACTTATCTGAAATAGATATTTATCACCAAATTTTATGTGTATACGAACAAATTTTATAACATTAATACGTGAAAACATAAACATGCTTTAAAAAAAAGTTGAAAATTAACAAACAATTTTTCAGATAATAAATTACATAAATAAAAGAAAATCAGATAACCGAAAAAAGGACGGTACATAAATAAGAATAATTTTCTAGTTAATTGTTAATTTGAAAGGAGGTGAATATCATATTTTAAGGTGAGCAAGTTCTCGAGGTTACCAGTTCCTCATGATGAATCACTGCAAAATTCTATGAAAATTTTTCTATTCAATAAGTAGCAAGTCACTTACGGAAAAATACTAGGAAGCAATTTTCTGTAGTACTTTTTTTAATTTAATTTTAATCAATTCTCAGGAATAGTTACTACGTAGTGTTACTCCGTAGTATTTCTTCGTGAGGACTTCGATTCATTTGTGAATTTGATAAGTTGCAGACCCGCCTGAAAGAACAGCTTAAGTCTTTTTATAGATAATATGAAATAATAATATTAATAGGTACAAGCATCGTCTACTAAATATTAAATTACTATATTATATTCTACCTGAAATATAACTAAATTGTCAGCAACTCAATGACTAAATAATGATTATCTAATAATAATTTTCACATTTTTGAAAGGACGGCTTCCAATATACGATTAATGTGAAAATATACAAATTTATTCTCTATTAAGACGAAATACCAGTGCCTTTACAAATGAAACAGATATTTAATCAAGACGAAACAATTTAAGACATGACAACTTACAAATAAATTCTTCTTCAAAGAAAAACTTGTGCTATTTCTATACGCGTCTCAGTTTCAGGGTGGCCGTTTTAATCGAGGAAAAAAATTCTCGGTCATTTCCCGGTCATTATAAAAATAGTTTATGATAAACAGCAGTTAATAAAATTACTTTTTGTATGCCCTTAATTGTTTTATAGGCGATTTTTTAAACTGAAGTGGATGTTATCTCATTTTTTTTGCTATTATAATTCAAATTCTGTTTATTCAAAATCAGACGAATTCTGTCTTGGAACAGGGATTTTTTTTGTAAATTCCTGTTTTATAATACAGAATTAAAATTATTTTCCAAAATTTCCCGCTACATGCCAAAAATTATCTGTTCCACGACAAAATTATAATTCTTTATGAAATTCCCTGTTCCAAATTCAGAATTATAATAGTATTAGAGAAATTCCTACACCAAGTCACAATTAAATTAATTTCAAAAACTCCCTGCTTCAAGTCAGAATTATATTTATTTACCAAATTATCTATTATAATTAAGAAATGTAGTAATCAAAACTTGGAAAAAACGAATTTTCAAAATCAGGCGAAATCTGACTTGGAACAGGGATGATTTTCGTAAATTCTCTTTTTATAAATCAGAATACAAATTATTTTACAAAATTTCGCGCTTAGTGTCAAAAATTGCCTGTTCCAAGACAAATTATAATTATTTACGAAAAATTTCTATCCTAAAGTAAGAGTTATAATTCTTAATGAAATTTCCTGTAATTCTTTTAGAAAATTTTCTGTTCCAAAATAAAAAATCTTGATTCTTTGTTCTGTCCAAAAGTCAAAGTTATAATTCTTTACGAAATTCTATGACGCAACTTAGAATTATAATTCTTTTCGAAAATTCCTTAGAGCAACTCAAAATTATCATTCTTTTCCAAAATTCCTTATTCTTGATCTGAATAATTATTTTTTTGTAAATCTCCTGTTCCAAATCATAATTACAATTTTGATATGTTTATTTTAAAACGCAAAGTTTTCTCTCTTTGATTTAAAAATATATATTTAGAATTTTTGGTAAATATTTATTTAAGAGTTTGAGTACACGCCAGATTTCAAGATTTTAATCTTAATTATATATATTTTTCGACAATTTTCTGATCCACTACAGAAATACATATAATTGCTTTGAAATATTTCGTGTTTCAACTTAAAATTATCATTCTTTTCGAAACTGAATTATAATTCTTTTGAAAAATTCTTTGTTCCAGATCTAAACTATAATTTTTTTTTACAAAAATTGTATAATCCAATTCAGAATTACATATGTGACTGTTTCGGGAGAATTTCCTGTTCCAACTCAAAATTATCATTTTCCTCGAAAATGTGTTGTTCCAAGTCAGAGTAATAATTCATTATTCTTCTTTTTTGAATCCAGGTATAACTCAGAATTAAAATTCTTTTTGAAAATTCCCCGAACCAAATCAAAATTATCATTACTTTCAAAAATTCCCTTTTCAAATTCAGAATTACAAATAAATTTTCAACTCCATACTATCGCTACAATTATTTGTCGGAAATTTGATAGATCCTTTAATATGATATTAATGTTTTCTGTCTACTTGATCTAAAATCAATATTTTTTTAATATTGATTATTGATTTTATTAGTTGTGAAAAAAATCTCTCTATCCAGGGTGTCTAGCGTTTCTTCAAACAAAAATTTCAGGACTTTCCCACGTTTTCCAGGCCAGAAATATACATTTTTCCAGGTACTTTTTTACAGCAAAAAAATATTCTTGCCACGAAACATAGAAGAAATTGTAGGTTTTAGTGGAACTGAAAAAGTGTCATATGTGAAATTTCTCTTATGCCCCTAAAATCTGATTTTATAGAACGAAAAGATTTTTTTTGGGCATTGTTCATTTTATCACGGTGAAACATCACGACTCTACGATACAAAATATTCAAATTTTTTCTTTTTTTCAGCTTTAAAAACAACTTAATGAAGCTTTTGAAATTCAATATTTTTTTTCCTGTTTATAATTTAGCTAATTTAGGTTTATTTGCAATGAAATAATGAAATTGTCAACAAATAAGTTGATTTTTTAACCGAATTGTTGAGTTTGCAACCTACAAAGACGAATTTTCAACTAAATAATCGAACTTTAAACAGAAAAGATTAAACTTGAACTAAAAACAGTTGCATTTCCAACGAAATAATTGAATTTTTTTGAAGACAGTTTAATTAGGTATTTTCACTTCATAATCAGCTAACTTCACTTCGTTGACTGCTGAGGGGAAAACAATGGATCAAATGCATGGGATTCGCTCCATTTTTGCCCTATTTTGTTAATATCTTCGTAAAAACTAATTTTTTCTTTATAAATGTATTTGAAAAATAGTTTTTATTTTTTCAGAACTATTCAATGACATAATAAAATAGTAATAATTATTATTCATTATGAAGATATTACCAAAATAAAGTTTTGTCCCATGCATTTGATATATTGTTTTCCCCTCAGCACTCAACAAAGTGAAGTTAGCTGATGGTTGAAGTGAAAATACCTAATTCTTAACAAAAAAGGTGAATTTTATAAATCTAAAAGGACGAAGTTTCTGTCAAAATAGGCGAATGTTCAACAAAACAATTGAATTTCCAACCAAAACTTTAACCAAAAATAGTTGAATTTTCAAAAACAAAAAAAAAACGAATTTTCAACAAAATAGTTAAATTTTTAACCAAATAGTTTAATTTTTAACCTACGAAGATGAATTCTTAACTAAAACGACGAATTTTCAATAAAGGAAATTAATTTTCTACCAGAAACTGATCAATATTCAACAAAATAAATAAATAGTTGAATATTCTACTAAAGATAAATTTTGTATCAAAAAATGGAATACTTAAACTTTCACTTAAAAGAATTAATTTTCGTAGAAAAAAAAAGGATTTTCAAGAAAATAGTTAAGTGTTCAGCCAATATAATAAATTTGAAGAAAAGTAGTTTAATTTTCAATCAAGTAGTTGAATTTTCAATTAGGAAGATTTTTAATTTCTACCAAAAAAGATAAAATTACTGAAAAAAAAAATGTATTTTCAACCAAAACTGGAATACTTAAATTTTCAGCAAAAAAATAAATAAATAATTTTAATGCAAAAGAAATCATTTTTGACAGAATAGTTCAATTTTCAACAAATAAAATGAGTTTTTAACAAAGTAGTTCTACGTTCAACCAGAAGGTTGAATTTTAAACCGAAAAAGGTTAATTTTTAATGAAAAATTTAATAGTTGAATTTTCGTCTAAAAATGATCAATTTTCAACCTAAAATGGAATAGTTGAATTTTCAATTCAAAACATTATTTTTCATACAAAAATAAAGTTTTTTTCAACAAAATAGTTCAATTTTAAGCCAATAAGATGATTTTTTATTAAAGTTTTTTTAGATTCCAACTAAGTAATTGAATTTTTAATAAAGAGAATAAATTTTCTAATAAAAAAAAGATGAATTTACAACAACAAAGAACGAATTTTCAATAAAATAGTTAAATTTTTAACCTTTAACCAAATAGTTTAATTTTTAACCTACAAAGATGAATTCTTAACCAAAATGACGAATTTTCAACAAAGAAAATTAATTTTCTACCAAAAAGACAAATTTTCAACAAAATACACCAATTTACAAACAAATAATTTAATTTTTAACTAAAAATTATTAATTTTCAGTAAAATAGATTGGAACAAAATAGCTAAATTTTGAACCGAAGACAGGAATTTTCCAATGAAATGATGAATCTGCCATTCTACAACCAAAGAATGAATGTTGAATAAAGTAGGTCGACTTTTAACAAACTAAAAAAAAAAAATTTTCTACAAAACATTTGAATTTTCAATCCGAAATTATTAACTTTCTATTAACAAAAGAGAGAAAATTTCCACCAACAGAATTAGTTTTCTACCAATAAAGACCAATTTTTGACTTGGAAAAGGATTAAATTTCAGCAAAAAAAAATGGGAATGTTACATTTGTAGGTTAACAAATTAATTTTAAATGACAAAAAGAATTTTCAGCAAAATATTTGAATTTTCAATCAAAGAGATCAACCTTCAAACAAATAAATTTTTAACAGAGTGGTTCAAGTTTTACCCAAGTGGTTGAATTTTTTTTAAAATTATTTTTCAACCAAAAAAAGACATTTTCAACCAAAAAGATGAATTTTCTACCAAAAAATATGAATTCTCAACGAATAATGTAATAGTAGATATTTCAAATAAAAAATATGACTTTTTAATAAAAATGGTTGAATTTGCAACCGACTGGTGAAGCAACTATGAGAAAAGAAATAAAAATACAAGGCAAATAAATTACTAACTAAAATAATTACTAGTCCCAAACTTAATTTTCAAAATTCTCTAACTTTGCCCCGACCAACTTTTTACTTGCTCTAACCATTAATATTCAAATGCCATTTTGCTTGTAGTTTCGTGATTTTCACCGTGATAAAATAAACAGTCTCTTGTTAAAAAGGTAATCTTTTTTCGTTCAGCAGAGAAAAAGTTTAAAAAACTATTTTTTCTTTAAAAGAGCAAAAATTCCAGAACCATGAGCAAAATTCAAGGACTTTTCCAGGTTTTCAAGGATTTCCAGGACACTAGAAACCCTGCTATCTCCGCTGGGATTCGAACACCAGGTCTTTCAGATTTCCGGTCCGATTTTGCCTTTTCCTTTTTTTCCTCCATTTTTTCATTTATTTCTTTAATTCTGGAAATTTCCTCCTTTCCTGATCCAGCGGCCACCCTAAGTCTGCAAAAACATGCTCAAGTGTTCGCATGCATAAGACGATTTGACATTTTGTACTCGAATAGAAAAGGTGAAATTAGAGATAGAAATGTACACTTTGTACAAAAGCGAGCTCTGCAATAACGAGCGATGCAAAGACGATTCAACTCTAAGAAAAAAAAGAAGAAAAGAAAAAAAAAAGAAAAAAAAAGTACTCATGTAGAAATATCAGAGGCGCACCTTTCCCTAACTTCGGTGGCTTAGCATCGGTCCTTAAGAAAGAGTCATCTGTAACGGTAGGTAGACACTTATTTGCAAGGTGGCGTAATACTGACACTGAGGTAACAACGATAGAGTGACACTGTAATCGGAGGAAAATAGAGATAGATTATAGACACACCTGGCATTGAGGCAGAGCTGGAACTAGAGTGTTTGTCGAACTCATCCCCTGCGCCTGGTGTGCATTAAGTCGGAATTACAAAGCAGTTGTACAGCAGGATTAAAGGACATTTTTCACCAGTAGCCAGACATAAGTACCTACTATTTTACCTTATCCGGAAATCTAATTAAATAACTTTCTTACGCTTAGACTGCTCCCGAGAAAGTAACTAAAGGCTCTCTTTACTCAATCATGAATTTCATCCATATCTAGGAACTTTCTACCTAATAACATTCCCAATAGAGCATGCTCGAACTGATCAATATTGACCCTTCTGAAAAAGGTTGATAGGATTTGATAAAAAAATTTTTTTATACTTTTCAATCGGTTTTCTGTATCTGCAATTTTAAGAATTTCTTTTATATCTCTATCGAGCGCTTTTGATACAAAGTCTATCAAAATGAATAATCAATTAATAGTACATTTTAATATGCTTTTTTTGATCGACATCAAATCAAATTTGTCAACATTTTTCAAAAATCTTATACTTTAAAACTGCATAAGACTTGTATCAAATCCTATGTTTTATGTGGTTCTGTAATTTTAGAAGTTTTCGTGTAATACAAGGTGTCTACTCAAATCCTGAAAAAAAATCCCTGACAATTCCAGGTTTTTTCCAGTATCTCAAGTTTTTTTCCAAGTATCATTTTTCATTGGACGGAGCGTATTTTTTTTAACAATCGACTCGGAATATATAAGAAGTTTAGCAAGTTTATTAGAAATAATGTTTTTTCTTAATCTTCTAGGCCTCTAGGGATTCAATTAATATGTATAATTTAGAAAGCTTTGACGAATCACATTGCAATGACCGATTAATTATAAAATTAAATAATACTAAAAACATAATTAATCATTTCTTAAATTTCATGAATTTGAACCATAATTTAAACAAATTTTTATTTTTATATACTTAAAATTCAGTGGGCACTGTATTAAATTCAATTTAAACTGCTTCAAATGCTTAACTTTTTAAATAAAAATACAGCTTTTTCAATAAGACTGATGAATTTTCAATCAGATAATTAAATTTTCAACCAAAAATATAAAATTTCAAACAAGAAGATTAATATTTCAACAAAAAATACGATTTTTTAACAAGATATATACATTTTATAGAAATATTCAAATTTTCAACTGAAAACAAACATTTTTCAACCAAATAGTTGAATTTTGAAATAAAAAATATCAATTTCCGATGATGAAGATGAATTTTTAATAAACAAGAGTTCAACTTTCACGCAAGTAGTTTTTTTAAAGCAAAAAGATGCATTTTTAATTAAAATTATTAATATTTAACTGGAATACTTGAATTTTCAATCGAAAAGATAAATTTGCGAACTTAAATTGTCAACTAAAAAGATTAATTTTCAACCAAGAAGAATAATTTCTACCAAAAAGACGAATTTCCAACGAAAAAAGATAATTTTTAAGTAAGAAAAGATAAACTTTCAACTAATAATTAAATAGATAAATTTTCAGTTAAAAAAATCAATGTTCAACTAAACAGATGCATTTTGAAATAAAAGACAAATTTTCAAACAAATAGTTAAATTTTTAGTTAAAAAATTAATTTGTAATTAAATTAATAAACTTTCAATTAAAATCATGAATCTTTAACTGGAATAATTGAATTTTAAACAAAAAATATTAATTTTAAACCAAGAAGATTATTTTTTACAAAAAAGACAAATTTTCAACTAAAAAATATAATTTGTCAACCAAAAATTGAATAAATTTTTATTCAGGAAAAATTATTATTAAAACGAAAAAAACAATTTCTAAGGAAATAGTTCATCTTTAACTCGAATAGTTAAATTTTCAGTAAAAAAAAAAATAATTTTCAGCCGAAGAAAAAAATGAATATTCAACAAAATAGTTCATTTTTCAACCAGAGATAAATTTTCAATTGAAAGGATGAATCAAACAAAACAGTAATTAAAAAAAAGGTTCGACTTTTAACCAAATAATTACATTTTTATTCCAAAAAATATGAATTCTGAATGAAAAAATAAGTAGTTCATATTTCAATCGAAAAATATTTAATTTTTAATAAAAAACACTTGAATTCAGCCAAAAAAGTAGAATTTTCAAGAGAAGTTAAATTTTCAAATAAGAAAGATTTTTCAGTACGAGAAAAAAAATGTCAAAGACCATGTTGAATTTTCATAAAAATACATGAATTTACAACCAGGTACTTGAAATTTCAATTAAAAATGATCAATTTTCAATCAAAAATAGAGTATTTAGATTTTCAGATGAAAAATTAGTTTCAAACAGAAAAAACAACGAATTTTCAACAAAATAGTTCAATACAGTCATAAAAAGCTATTTTTACAAATTAAAAATCATTGTTTTTCACTTTCATATTGCAATTAAAAAGAGGCATGCTCTCGAAAAAATTCCCTTACATTTCTAGGTTTTTCCAGGTAGGGTAGACAGTTAGACACCCTGTCTCTCTAAATATAGAGAATTCTTATCAAATTCTATCAATTGTAAAATCTTATGCTTTTTCAATCAACAGCTTTTTATTGAAACTCTATCAAATCTTATCAGCACCAGACATATCAGAACCTAATTTCCAGAACCTGGAAGATTTCTATTGAATTTTACTCCTCAAAAAATCTTATACTTTTATACCAAGAAATTTTTATTAAAACTCTATCAAATCTTACGCAATGGGAAATTTTTGATAGGAAAGTATAAGATTTCTCAATAGATACAATTTGATAGAAGTTTCCAAGATTCTGATACGTAGGATTTGATAAAAGTTTCGAGTGGATAAGATTTGATAGAATTTGAATAAAAAACTCTTGATGGAATAGTATAAGATTTTTCTACGGATAGATTTAAATAAAAGCTTCCAAGTCCTTTGCGGATAAGATTTGATAGACGTTTAATGAGAATCGCTTGATAGACAAGTATAAGATTTATCGATGCATTGAATTTGCAATCCGAAATTTTATCCGAAATTGGAGAAGATATGATATGATACAAGTTTTTTGTGGATAAGATTTCACAGAGGTTTAATGACAATCTGTTGATAGAAAACTATAAGATATATCGATAGATATAATTTTCAAAAAAATTCTGAAATTGTGGAAGATAGGGCTTGATATCAAGTTTTGTGTGGATAAGATTTGACAGAGACATCGAGAATCTGTTGACAAAAAAGCACAAGATTTCTCGATGGATAGAATTTGATAGAGATATCCGAAATTGTGGATATGACACAAGTTCTTTGTGGACAAGATTTGATGAAAGTTCAATGAGAATCTCTTCATTGAAAAGTATAAGATTTCTCGATGGATAGTACTGATAGAAAAGTCCACAATTGTGGAAGATAGGACTTGATACAGATTTTGTTTGGCTAAGATTTGCTACATGCATCATGAGAATCTGTTCATAGACAAGTATAAGATATCTCGATGGATAGAATTTGATAGAAATAACCTACATTCTGAAACATAGGATTTGATATATAATTTGTTTGATTCAATTTGATAGCATTTGTATCAAATGTGCTTATAAAATTTTGTTTAAGTTCTACGTCTTCTACGCATTGATAGATTTTTATTGAATTTTCCCTAAATGTATAGAATTTTATTCAATATCATATTTTGTCTAGACAGAGAATCCATTAAATTTTATAAATTTCTACACTTTTTTCAGAAGGATAATTGGCACTATGAACAGCACCACTACAACATCGATGATTAGAAATAACAGTGGTTACTAAAGTAACGATGTCGAACGTACAATATTGCATGCTATAACTGATCATTAAGCATTAATTCTATCATTATCATTCTCACTATCTGAGTCAGGAGTAATAACAATGACACTTCTAACAGCTAGTAGTAAAGGCCATGATGTTTCCTATAAAATACCATACTATCACGTGAACAATTATTACATGTTATTAAATTCGGTGGCTTTATAATTAGAAAAAGTAGTCAAACTGGGCAACGCTCGCCTACAAAAAAGGGTTTTGTAGCCTATTGAGACGTTACGTCATTAAAATCTCCACCTCCCCGATTCTACCTCCTTACGCCTACTTCCCCTACTGTTCAATAATTCCCACCTCTTCCCCTACTAACCTTCCCCTTAATTCACCCTCCCTTTCCCTACTTCTTGACCCCCTACTTCCCCTCTCATCACTTCCCCTACTAGCCCTCCCATATCTCTCCCTACTGCCCTAAATTCTTCTGCTACCCCTTCCCGATCACCGCTCACTACCCCACTCATCACCAATTACTTATCCACACCTCACATCCCCTCTTTCATCATATACCCCTCCCCTAACTTCCCTTATAATCCCTGCATCACTTCCCCAACATCCCCTCCCCTTACTTCACCAACTACATGACTCACTTCTCCTTCTTTCCCCTACTTCTCCACACCCTACACCCCCTCTTTCACCATATACCCCTCCCATAACTTCCCTTAGAATCCCTGCATCACTTCCCCAACACCCCCTCCCCTTACTTCACCAACTACCTGACTCACTTCTCCTTCTTTCCCCTACTTCTCCAATCCTCAACTTCCCCTACAACCACTCATCACACTACATCCTACTTCCCCTACATCCACCATACTTCCTCTACATCCATCCTACTACCCCTTACTTTCTCTCTCTTCACATTTTGTACAAAGCCACCACTCGAATTCCCCACCCCTCACACGAAAAAATGTACGACGGGTGGAGGGACATCCAAACAAAACTATAAGGGATTTTCTGCCTTAGGCTGCGTTGCGAAACCCTAAAAATGAATATATTGTCCTGACATTTTAGGAAATGCTTTAAAACATATGTCACACTGGCTCATTTGAATTTTTATTATTTTTTTTAAATAATACAATTTTAATCATTCTATTTGAGCTAGGGCTCTAAAGCCCTGTTCTCAGTTACATTCCCTAACTTTTCCCTGTCTAATTTTTTATTTTGCCTGAACAATAATATTTACAGACCAAAATTCTAATCTTGTAACACTTTGAGAATCTTTCCTAAATGGATTAAACAAATTTTCTATTCAAATTTTGAAAATTCAAATTTATTATTCTAAGGCGGCCATAGTGTTCTAAAGAGTTTAAGGGCATGTGACACAGCCAAATACCTACATTACCGACCTCACTTTTTCAATTTTCCAAATTTTTTGTTGAATCTAAGAACTTTTTTTGTAAATAAAATTTCGGGCTGAAACTTTGGAAAATGTATGAGAAGACAATAAACTACGTTTACGTACTTTATTCGATGAGGAGTTTCGCAAAAAATTATTCTCGAAAAAATTAAAACTGGGTGCATTTTTTGAACCTAAGAACTTTTTTTATAAGTGAAATATCGGCTTCAAACTTTGAGAAATGCAAGAGCCGACAGTGAAGTACGTTTATGTACATCATTTGAGTATAAAAGATGCAAAAAGAAAAATTCCAACTAAATGTCAACAACGCTTGCCAGTTCGGTCGGTATTCCCGATGAGCACGAAAATGCGAAGTCTGGCGGCCACTGAACGAGGCCAATAGCGATTTCAATACTTACATAATTCAACATTGAAACAACATATTTCACTCAACTTTTATGCTGGACACAACTTTCAAAAAATATTATTGTAAGAACACCGGATCATCAATCTTTGACAGCGTGGACCCCATATTTCAGATGTAGACGAGTCAGCTGATAGAGCCTCGATTAGTGGCCGCCAGACTTCGCATTGTCGTGCCCATCGCAAAAATACCGACCGAACTGACAAGCGGAACCGGAGTTGACACTTAGTTGGAATTTTTCTTTTTGCATCTTTTATACTCAAATAATGTACATAAACGTACTTTACTGTCAGCTCTTGCATTTCTCAAAGTTTGAAGCCGATATTTTACTTATAAAAAAAGTTCTTAGGTTCAAAAAATGCACCCAGTTTTAATTTTTTCGAGAATAATTTTTTGCGAAACTCCTCATCGAATAAAGTATGTAAACGTAGTTTATTGTCTTCTCATACATTTTCCAAAGTTTCAGCCCGAAATTTTATTTACAAAAAAAGTTCTTAGATTCAAAAAAAAATTCGGAAAATTGAAAAAGTGAGGTCGGCAATGTAGGTATTTGGCTGTGGCACATACCCTTAAGTGCTCAGAGAAATTCCCACGAGCATGAGAATATGCTCGAGAATATGCTCGACCTTTATGTGCTTTCAGAATTTAATGAGTATTTATGAGCATTTTGAATTAGGATTTGAAAAATCGTATTTTATATCTTTATCAATAATAAATTACCTTATTTGAATTTCGCGGGAAAATGTACAGCTTCAAATAGGAAAGGGCGCTAAATTTAAATGATAAAAGAAGTCAAAGAATTGGAAAATATATTATCCGCATTAAACAGGGCCTTATTCAGGTTTGCTACAATATCCCAATTTCCAAATTCTTCTAGGCATAAAATCAATAATATATCTAGAAGATTAATAATGTTAATGGAACTGCATTTTTTTTATTAATATATTTTAAACACTTTTTAGTTGTGTTTTCAAGTCAAAAAAATAAATTTCTAACAACAAAATATGAATTTTTAACTGAAATAATGAATCTTCAAACAAAAATATGAATTTTTAAGCTAATATCTGAATTTTTAACTCAAACCATTATTTTTTTACCAAAAAAAGACTCAGTTTCAATAAAGTACATGAATCTTTATCGAAGAAAGATCAATTTTCCAACAAAATTATAACAGTTAAAATGTTAGAAAATTAAATGTGCATACAAAAAAAATTATTATTAACAAAATAATTTAATTTTAAACCCAAAGGATGAATTTTCTACGAAAAAAGATACAGTTTCAATAAAATATATAAATTTTCAACTGAAACAAATAATTAACAGAACAGAAAAATTAATAAATTTTCAACTAAAAATATGAATTTTCAAGCAAAAATTGAGTAGTTACACCTTCAGTCAGAAAAATTAATTTTCAACTAAAAAGAAACGTATTTTCAGCCAAAAAATTTATTTTTAATTATAATAATGAATTTTCAACCCAAAAGATGAATTTTATATCAACAAAAAAAAACTAATTTTTAACTGAATGTTTTTTTTTCAACCCATAGAAATGAATTCTTAACAAAAAATAGAATAGTTGAATTTTCTACAAAACGGATAATTTTGTAACGAAGAAGATTGACTAAAATGATGAAATTTCAACTAAAAAAACTGATTTTTAACCAAATACATGAATTTGTAACTAAAACGATAAAATTTTCACCAAAAATAAAATTGTTAAATTTTCAGTTAATAAAATTAATTTTTAACGAAAAAATAATTATTCGATGAAATTCAATCAAATTCAAGTGAATTTAAAATAATTAAAAATATGAAAATTTCAATGAATTCAGTAAGTTTTGAACCAATGTCCTTTTGAGTTAAAAAGAATTCAAAAGAATTCAATGAAATTTATAAGGATTCCAGGTGAATTTTAACAAATTCAGGATAAATTCATAAGACTCTAAAATAATTAAATTTAAATTCAAATTAATTCAAATGAATTGGAGGGAATTCAAACAGTTCGAACGATTTCAGTATAAAATCTTATAAAATCCCTTGGAGTCTTTTAAAATATCCTAAAATCTTAAAATCATCCTAATCCTTGGCAATTCCTTAAAACTTTTAAAATTTCTCGAAAATACCTTATAATATTTTGAAATACTATAAAATATTGAAAATCCTTTGAAATTTTTTGAACTGCCTCGAAATATTTTGAAATCTCTTGAAACTTTTTAAAAACTTTTTTAAGCTCTTAAATCAATTCAAAATAGTTATTCGGAATCTTTTACAATACCTTAAAATATTTCCAAACTTTTAAAATCTTTTGAACTTCCTTAAAATTTTTTAAAGCTATCGAAAATTCCTTGAAATTTTTTAAAATACCCAAAAATATTACAAAATCTTTGAAATCTTTTGAAACTTTATAACGCTCTCAAGAAATTGTTGTACCTATAAATACCTTAAAATATTTCAAAACCTTTAAAGTTTTTCGAAATCCCTTGACATTTTTTAAAGCTATTAAAAATTCCTAGGATTTTTTGAACATACACTAAAATATTTCAAATCCTTTAAAATCTTGTGGAATCCCATCAAACTTTTTCAAACTGTTGAAAATTTATCAAAATCTATTAAAAAATTTTTGTAATCTTTTAAAATACCCTGAAATAAAAAATCCTTTACAATATTTTGACAGCTTTTGAAAATTCCATGGAATTTTTAAAAATACCTTAAAATCTTTAAAATCCTTAGAAATTTCTTCAAAATATTGAAATCAATTGAAAATTTCTTGAAATCTTTTAAAATAGCCCAAAATCTTTGGAATTCATTAAAATCTTTGGAAATACCTTGAAATATTTGAAAATATTTGAAAGCTTAAAAAATGCCTCAATTCTTGTGAAAAAATTCTTTGAAGTACATTGAAATTTAATTGAAAATTAATGCCTTAGAAGATTTAAATAAATAGGTATATTAATGCATGAGTTAATTTACTGAATGAAAAGTGATCCGTCAAAAATCCCTTCAAATTGATAAAAGTTAAAAATTCCTTGGAATCTTTTAAAATTGCCTAAAATATTTAAAATGCTTTGAAATCTTTTAATATCCCTTGAAACTTTTGAAACCTCTTGAAAATTCCTTAAAATTTTTTAAAGTACCCTAAAATATTAAAAATTCTTTCAGATTATTGAAATCTAGTAAAAATTTCTCGAAATATTTAAAAATATCCTAAAATATTTCAAAATATTTCAAGACGATTCAGAAATAAGTAAAGAACATATATTGAATAGTAACCAAACCATAAGTTATTTGTTGAAAGAAAAGTGACTATAGTGACATTATCTTAAAAAACTTTTTCAAGATAAAGTAACTAAAAAGTGATTTGAGAAAAAAGTGACTAATAGTGACTAACAGTGACTGTGTGGCTGCCCTGATTATTTTTTACAGAGACTTCTTATAGAAATTCCTTGATATTTGCTATTTTTTCAAAATGTCTGACTCTCGGAAGCTTTGATTTTATTATAAAGTTTAATGTTCCATTATGGGCTGCAAATAGGGCACCATAAGGACCAAATCTTGAAAATAGGGTACCATAGGGACCAAATCTTGAAAATAGGGTACCCTAGGGACCAAATATTAAAAATAGGGTACCACAGGGACCAAATATTGAAAATAGGGTACCATAGGGACCAAATCTTGAAAATAGGGTACCATAAGGACCAATACTTGAAAGTAGGGTACCACAGGGACCAAATCTTGAAAACAGTAGGGTACCATAGGGACTAAATCTTGAAAATAGGGTACCATAGGGACCAAATATTGGAAATAGGGTACCATAGGGACCAAATATTGGAAATGGGGTACCATAAGGACCAAATATTGGAAATAGGGTACCATAGGGAACAAATCTTAAAAATAGGGTACCATAGGGATCAAATCTTGAAAATAGGGTACTTATATCTTACGTCCACTGCAACTACATACAAATTGAAAACCTGATTTCACACATATTCTTATGAATGGCTACTGGTCGCATTGTGAAAAGAAGCGTTATATATGATGCTGCTACTGAATTAGATTGAGCTTTTTTCTCTGGTGAAGATGGTTTCCGAATCCAGTGATATTTGTTAAAATTTGGAACTCTATACTATGTGGTAATAAATGATTAGTTTAATTAATGCAAAAATCAATCATTTTAGTCGACCTAATGAGTCATAATAATTAGAAGTAAATAAAAACGTTCATTAGACTAGCACTTACACTAACATTTATGTATAACAATTTAGAGTAGACGGAAAGCTCGAATTTTAGCGACTTTGATATGGCCATAAAAACCATAATTTTTTTCTATTTTAAAGGCATTCTTCTGAATTCAAAAGCGGCTAAAATTCGGGGTTTCCGGAAACGCCTTAGTGACTCTCAAGAGAGGATTCGATGAAAATTTGCACATCATGTTTGCCCTTTGATAATACAATTTTGTTAATACAGGGTGGCCGGAAAACTTAATTTTCAATACAAATTTTAAATTTTATTTTGATTTACATTTACCTTAACTTGAATTCCTGGACGTTTCCCTGATTTTTCCTTGAATAATTTTTTATTTTCCCAGACCATTATTGTTTTAAGACCAAAGGTCTAATGTTGAAACATTTTTAATATAGAATCTTTTATAAATGGAATCAAACAAATCTAAATTTATGAAACTTTAATTCATTATTCTCAGGGCTGAAACAGTCTAATTTACTTGAGTTAAATGATAAAGTGACCAAAGGTGACTAATTTCTAATCCAAAAAGTTAGCAAAAGTGAATAAAGTGCAATAATAATGTGAATAATCTCATTCTAAATTTAAAATAATTCAAAATAATTAATACGACTTCAAAACAATTCAATTTAGATCCATAATAACTAAAATAAATGGGGAAAAATGCAAAAAGTTCCACCGATTTCAGTAAAATTGCAGGGAATATAGAGAAATTTAAGGAAAATGAGAAGAATTCGATGAAATACAAAAATATGACCAAATTTAAGGATATTCGAAAGAATTTGATGAAGAAGTGACTAAAAGAGACTAAAGCTATTTTGTATTAAAAAGAATTCAAAAGAATTCTATGAAATTGTTAAGAATTCCGGCTGAATTTTAAAGAATACAGGATAAATTCGTGAGACTTCAAAACAACTCAAGTTAGATAAAAACAAATTTTTTAATGAAAAAATTGCATGTAATGCCTGAGCATTCAAGTTAATTTCAACAGAGTTTAAAGTGAGTTGAAAACAATTGGCGATAAATTAATAAATTCCAATAAATTCAAGTGAACTCAAAATAAATTTAAAAGAATTGCCAAAAGCGTTTGAAAATTTTTTCAAATTTCATTAAGACAGATTTAACTATTATGAAATTACGTGAAATTCTATGAAACATCAGATTTCCTGAAATCCTGTAAAATTGATTAAAATATCTTGAGAGCTTTTAAAATAACTTAAAATCACTGTAATCCTAAGAAGTCTTCTAAAATCCCTTAAAACTTTGTAAACTTGTTGAAAATCCCTTAGAATTTTGAATAATACCCTAAAATATCTAAAATCCTTTGAAATCCAGGGATTTCAAATTATTATTATAATTTAATTATGGAAATCAATTTAAAATGTCTTGGAATCTTTTAAAATATTTTAAAATCTTTGAAATTGCCTTAAAATATTTCTAAATCTTTGAAATCCTACGAAATCCCTCAATTGCTATGATCAAATTCTTTGAAATCCATTAAAATTTCCTGAAATCCTGGAAAAATTATTGAAAAAACTGGAGAGCTTTTGAAATCCCTCAAAATCACTGAAATCCTAACTCTTATAAAATCCGGTGCATTTCTTTTTAATCTTTTGAAAATGCTTTGGAATCTTTCAAAATACCCTAAAATATTTCAAACCCTTTTAAATCTCTTCAAACTATTAAAATCAATAAAAAATTCGTTGGAATCTTTTCGAATTCCCTACAATTCTCCAATTCTTTGAAATCTTTTGGAATCCCTTGAAACTTTTTAAAACTCTTGAAAATATCTTGCATTAATTTTAAATATCCTAAAATATTCTGTGAAATCCTACGAAATCCCTTAATTTTCGTGAATAAATTCTTTGAAATTCATTAAAATATTATAATATCCTGTCAAATTCTAGGATATCTGATATTTCCTGAAATCCTGGAAAATTTAATAAAATACCTTGAGAGCTTTTGAAATTCCGTAAAATCACTGAAATTTTAAGAAATCTTATCAAATACCTTGAAACCTTTTAAAATATTTTAAAACCTCTTAGGTCCTGCAAAATCGTTCCATATCTTCCGAATTTCTAGGAAATTCTTTACAAAAGCATACAAATTTCGTTTAAATCTCTTAAAATCCCTTTCATTTTTTTCTGATATCTTGGAATTAATTTTTAATGCCATAAAATATTTAAAATCCTTTGAAATTCCATTTAGTTACTGAAAGAAATTGAAAATTCCTTGGAATCTTTTAAAATTCCCTCACATTTTTGAAATCCTTTGAAATCTTGTGAAATCTCTTGAAACTTTTTAAAACTCTTGAAAATGTCTTGAATTAATTTTAAATACCTTAAAATATTACAAACTCTTTGAAATCCTTTGAAACTATTGAAATAAATTGAAAATTCCTTGGAATCTTTTAAAATCCTCTAAAACTGTTGAAATCTTTTGTAATGTTTTGAAATCCCTTGAAAATTTTTGAATCTCTTGAAAATGTTTTGGAATAATTTGAAATACCTTATTCAAATCATTTGAAATACCTTATTCAAATCATTTTAAATCCCATTAGGTTACTGAAATGAATTAAAAATTCCTTGAAATCTTTTAAAATACCCTAAAATATTTAAAATACTTTAAAATCTTTTGAAATCCCTTCACACTTTTCAAAGCTCTTGAAAATTACTTGGATTTGTAAAAAATACGCTAAAATCTTCAAAATTCCCTAAGATATTTCAAATCCTTTGAAATCTCTGCCATCTTTTTAAAGCTCTTGAAAATACCTTCGAATCTTTTGAAATATCTTAAAATCTTTAAAATTGTTAAGAATTTTTGAAAATACCTTGAAACATTTTAAAGTATTTGAAATCCCTCAAATCTTGTGATTAAATTCTTTGAAATCCATTATAATATTATAAAATCCCGCAAAATTAGATAAAATCTTATGATATTTCCTGAAATCTTGCAAAATTTATTAAAATATCTTGAGAGCTTTTAAAATCCCTTCAAATAATTGGAATCATCAGAAATCTTATAAAATCCCTTGGAATTTTTTTAAATATCCTAAAACCTTATAAATTCTGTAAAGTTTTTCCATATCTTTCAAAATTCTAGTAAATTCCTTGGATTCCTGGGATTCCCTGAAATATTTCAAAAGAATTCAAGAAACTTCAGCAATAGATATAAACCTGAATTCAATAGTGTTCAATCCATGGTTTAATTTAGTGAAAGAAAAATGACTAAAGTGATATTTTTATTTCAAGTGACTATCAGAAACTTTATCTCAAAAAAGTGAGTAAAAGTGACTGTGTGGCAGAAAAAAATAATTATTTTTGGCAGGTGCTTCTTAAAGAAATTCCTTGACTTTTGCAATTTTTTTCGAAATCCCTGATTTTCCCTGATAAATAAAATTCCCTGACTTTTCCCTGATCTACAGCCACTCTGTAGCTTTTTTTAGAGAAGAAGCGATAAAGAAGGGCGACTAGGAATACCAGTTTATCGAAATTTTTCATTTTACACTACCTGGAGAGTCATTCACTTAATTCTGTGCGTAGTTCTATTCTCGTTTTAATATTAAAAGTTAAGGTAAATAGCAGCCAAATTCGTACATTTTATTGAATAAACGAAACTCATACTTCCAACGGATTTAAGTAACCTGAATTTAGAAAAAATTAGTAACAAATTGTTCAAATGTAGCTACTGTGTTGAATATCGTAAGAACTATTTCAACTACATCTACGAAAAACGGGGAATGGCTGTTACACTTTTTTCCAAAAAAATACTTTAGGTTCGTAACAACCAACCTCATTTTTCTCTATACTGTCATAAACTGTATCAGACTTGTGGTACGTATAGACAAAACATGATTGAAATTTTAATCTTTCATTAGTCTGAACAGGGTGGCCGCAAAACTTCATTTTTAAAATTCCCTGACTTTTCGCTCATTATTCCCTGACTAGATTTTTATTTCCCCTGACGATTAATATTCAGAGAGAAAAAATTCTAATTTTGAAACTTTTTTAATATAGAATATTTTATAGATGGAATGAAACTTTGACTGTAAATGAGGAAATTTGTAATTTGATTTACTGATTGATTTACTAGCCTGATTTACTTGGAAAAGAAAAACCAATAAAATTGCATATTTAAACAAAAAAAAATAAGCAAAAGAGACTAATTTCTAACCGAAATAGTGAATTAAAGTGACTAATGTGCATCAAGGATGTGAATAATGTTCTTTTGAATTTTGAGGGATTCAAAAGCATTCGTCTAAAGTTAAATTAAAAACATTCAAATAAAATGGGAAAAAATTCCCTTGATTTCAGTACGATCAGAGAGATTCAATGAAATTCCTAAGAATTCAATGTAAGTTTAAAATAATTCAAGATAAATAAGAAAAAACTAAAAAAAAACATTGAATTGAGTAGAATTAAGTAGAATTGAGTAAATTTAGAGGAATTAATGAAAATTAAAAATATTTAAGAGAAATCAAAAGAATTTAAAAGAATTCAGCACAAATTAATAGGAATTCTGGGTGAATTCCAAATGAATTCGAATAAATTGCTAAAAATATTATAAAATCTCGTGAGATTCTATGAAAATCTGATGATATTTCCCGAAGTCTTCGACAATGTACTTGATGCAACAAATTTTAAATCCCTTAAGATTATTAAAATCCTTATAAATTTTTCGAAATCCCTTGACAATTCTGGAATCTATTGAAAATGCCTTGGAATTTTGTTAAATACCCTAAAATATTGCAAACCCTTTGAAAGCCCATTAAATGACCGAAATCAATTGAAAATCCCTTGGAATTTTCCAAAATTCACTAATACCTTTACAATTTTTTTCAATTACTTCAAAATACTAGAATAAATTGAAATTCCTCAGAATCTATTAAAATACCCACAAATATTTCAAAACCTATAAAATATTTTGAAATCCCTTGACATTTTGAAAGCTCTTGAAAATTCCTTGGAAATTTTTTGAATACCCTAAAATTTTTCAAATCCTTTTAAAGCTTTTGAAATTCCGTATAACTTTTTAAGGTTCTTGAAAATTCCTTGGAATTTTAACTTGGAATTATTTTAATATCCTCAGATTTTTTCGATGCCTTAAATGCCATAAATTCTTTGAAAGCTTGAGAGCTTTTAAAAACCCTTAAAATAACTAAGATCCTCGGAAATATTATAAAATCCCTTCGAATCTTTTAAAATATCCTGAAATCTTATAGTTCATATAAAATCGTTCCATATCTGTCGAAATTTTAGGAAATTCTTCAAAACTCCATAAACATTTTTTAAATTCTTAAAAATCATTAAAATCCTAGAAAAATATTAATCTCTTGAAAATGTCACGGAACATTTAAAATATGCTAAAATAGTAGGAAAATTTGTTTTTTAATCGTTGGATATACCTTGAAATATTTGAAAATCTTCGAAATCCTATGAAATCTCCCAATTCTTGTGAAATAAAGTCTTTGAAATCCCCCAAAACATTATAAAAACCTGTGACATTACATGAAATCTGATATTTCCTGAAATACTGGAAAATTTATTAAAATACCTTGAGAACTTTTAAAATCATTGAAATTTTATAGAATTCATTGGAATATTTTAAAATATTTTAAAACCTCATAGGTCCTGTAAAAGCAACCCATATCTTCTGAAATTCTAGAAAATTCTTTAAAATCCCATTAAAACTTTTTTTAAATCCTTCAAAATAATTAAAATCCTGAACAATCTTTAAATCTCTTAAAACTGTCTTGGACTCTTCTAACGCTAAAATATTTTGAAATCACTTGACACTTTTTAAAGGTCTCGAAAATTCCTTGGAATTTCCAAAAAATACCCTAAAATTTTGCAATTCCTTTGAAATCTTTTGAAATTCCTTAAAACTTTTTAACAATCTCAAAAATTCCCTGCATTTTTTTAAATACCCTTGATTGAATCAATTCGAAATTTCTTGGAAGCTTTAAAAATATCCTAGAAAATTTTTAAACCTTTAGAAATACCTTTGAAATCCACTAAAATATTATAAAATCCCGTGAAATTACATGAAATCTGATATTTCCTGAAATACTAGAAAATTTATTAAAATACCTTAAAAGCTTTTGAAATCCCTTAAAATCTTTTCAGTCTTATAAATCGCTTGGAATCTTTGAAAATATTTAAAAAATTGTATAGGTTGTAAGATCGTCCCATATCTTCTGCAATTCCAAGAAATTCTTTAAAATCCTATGCAAATTTTTGTAAATCCCTCAAAATCATTAAAATCCTTGAAATTTTGTTAATTTCTTAACAATATCATGGACCCTTTTAAAATACCCTTAAATATTTTAAAATCCCATAAAACTATTTGAGGCTCTCAAAAATTCCTTGGAATTTTCAAAAATACCTTAAAACATGTTATTATTTTTTATTCATGGGAAACATTTTTTCGTCGTGGTGTTTATAACGTTCCAAAATCTTAAAAAAGATATGAAATCCCAAAAATCCTAACTCACGATAAAAATTCTTTTCCGAAAAAGCAAAATAAAAATATGTTTCTTTGGTTCAAGCTAAATAAATTTCAGGTTCGACGTATTCAACTTTTTTTTTAATGTGTGCATATGACTCAATTAAAAAAAACATGTCTTTGCACATTTTCAAAAAAATTGTGACTGAGCAAAAAATTTATTTTTAAATTTTCAACAAATGAGATAATTGTTGAACAAAATAGTTGAATTTTTGAATTAAGAACATCGGTTTTTAACAAAAAATCTAATAGTTATATTTTAGTTTCAAAAAATTAATTTTCAATAAAAAAAAACTGAATTTTCTCCCAAATTGATGAATTTTAAAGTCTGAAAGAAGAATTTTCTACCATGCAGTTGATTTTTCATCACGTAAATATGAATTTTTAATTAAAAAGTTAATTTTCAACCAAACAATGAAATTTTTAGTTAAAAAACTTAGTTTTTAACAAACACATTAAACTTTAATTAAAATGATGAATTTTTAATTAAAGAATGAATTTTTAACAAAGTGGTTTAAAATTTGACCAATTAGTTGAATTGTATAACAAACTGTCCTATTTACGAAAGAAAATTCAAATTTTCTGCCAAACAGTTGAATCTTTAATCCGAAAACACGAATTTTCAACAAGAGTTGAGTTTTCAAACAAAAAAGATTTTTTAGTCAATAAAGAGAAAAAAATTGCATTCCAAATGTCGAATTTTGAAGCAAAAAGATAAATTTTCTACAGAAAAAGGACGACTTTTTTTTAACAAACTACATACATTTTTAAACAAATAGTTGAATTTTTAAAATAAAAAAGATGAACTTTAAACCAAAAATGGAATTGCTACATTTTCATTTCAAGAAACTAATTTTCAGATAATAAAGCCAATTTTGTACAAAATTATTGAATTTTTGAGCCAAAAAAAGAACTTTCTGCATAGATGGCTTTTAAATTCAAAAACATAAGCTTTCAATACAACAAATAATTTTCAATCAAAAACAGCAATTTTCAGTTTAAAAAAATGAATTTTTAGCAAAGTAGTATCATTTTCAACCCAAAAGCTTTTAAAAAAAAATAAATATATTTTCACCCAAAGAGTGAAGTCATAATGAATTAAAGTTAACAAAATAATTGCTTGAACAATTTATTATAATTATTAATAATATTATATTTGAATAATGCTGAAAAGATGCATTTTTCTTTAATTTCTGGTTTTCGTCCACTTTCCATTCGGAGTGAAGTGATAATGAATTAAAGTTAACAAAATAATTGTTTAAACAATTTATTATCATTGTTGATAATATTCTCTTCGCTTAATCGGTAGAATGTTGCGGTTTTTTCTGGAATTTCCAACTGTTTGTTTATTTTTTATTAGGCGTGAGTTAATAATTAATTACATTTAGCAAGAATAATTGTTTGAAAAAATTATTATTGTTTATGACTATCTTCATCTATATCGATTGCGCCTGATAGTTGCGGTGTTTGGCCATTTTTACCTTTCTGTCCCTTTTTCACTTAGTGAGGTAATAATTAATTGAAGTTAACAGAAAAGTTGTTTAAACAATTTAATATTGTTTATAACTATCTTTTCTCAGATAAGTACTAGAAAGTGGCGGTTTTTTTCTAAAATCTTTCACTTTGCATCGCCTTTTTATTTATGAACAATCAATAAGTCAACCAAAACAAAAATGATTTTTCGAAAGGTATTGTTGTTTTAAGTGAATTATTTTTGCTCTTTTCCAAATGCTTAAAAGAATTAATTTAAAGAAAAAAGTTATTTTACATAAGAGGCAAAAACAAAGAATTTTAAATATCTGTTTTATTTCAGAAAAATATATACTCACGAGAAGGAAAGAGTTTATTTGAAATATAGTTTTCTCTAATGTTTATTTATTAATTGTTAGTAATTAAGCAGGCGAAACAAAGTGAACGATTTTAGAAAAAACAATATTAAATTGTTTGAACAACTTTTTTGTTAACTTTATTTAATTATTACCTCACAAAGTGAAAAAAGGACAGAACGGTAAAAATTGCCCAAAGACCGCAACTATCAGGCGCAATTGATAAAGATGAACATAGTCATAAACAATAATAATTTTTTTAAACAATTATTTTTGCTGAATCTGATTAATTATTAAGTCACGCCTAATAAAAAATAAACAAACAGTTGAAAATTTCAGAAAAAAACACAAAATTGTACCAATTAAGTAGATGGAATATTATTAACAATGATAATAAATTGTTTGAACAATTATTTTGTTAACTTCAATTTATTATCACTTCACTCCAAATAAAAATTAAACAAAAAGTCAGAAATTTCAACAACAAAAACGCATCTTTCTAGCATTATTCAATTATAATATTATTAATAAGTATAATTAATTGTTAAAACAATTATTTTGTTAACTTGAATTCATTATGACTTCACTCCGAATGAAAAGTGGACAAAAAACCAGAAATTACAAAAAAAACCGCATCTTTTCAGCATTATTCAAATATAATATTATTAATAATTATGAGAAATTGTTTAAACAATTATTTTGTTCACTTGAATTTATTATCATTCCACTGCAGATGAAAATTGGACAAAAAGCCAGAAATTAAAAAAAATCCGCATCTTTCTAGCATTATTCAAATATAATATTATTAATAATTATGATAAATTGTTTAAACAATCACTATTGTTAACATTGATGAACTATCACTTCCCTCTAATTGAAAATTGGACAACAAATGGAAAATTTGTGAAAAACCCGCGTCTTTCTAACTCCAATCTGTGAGAAAATTGCTAAAAACAATAATAAATTGTTTAAACAATTCATGAAAATATCTCATTTTCAGTATGAACTCATATTTTATGTATTAGAAACAATTCGCATTTAAAAAACCGCAGAAAAATAATAATTAGCGCCAAAAACTCGCAAAACCCATTTTTTCACTTATGGGGTTTCTTTGGGACCATATAAAACAGACTTATGGTGTTATAATATTGAGGATTCTGAATAAGATTTACAAAAACGTCTTTTTTTCTTATGGAGAATACATGTTAAACTTCATAGGGCTTGCGCCACCCCTAAATATCATTTTTTTTCAAAACAAAAAAAATGGATTTATTTTTGGGTGGATTCGAACAAATTTGGGGGGTGTCCCCATAGAAATTAAAAAAAAATTTGGACCACCCTACTGTGCACCCTGTTAAAGTGATATTTTCATTTAAAAAGGAGACCATAGTGACTATATCTTTCAAAATTTGACAAGAAAGTAATTTGAGAAAAAAAATCCACTACAGATTACTGTGTGGCAGCCCTAATTATTCTTGGCAGTTACATAAAGTGCTTCTTGAAGAAATTCCTTGACTCTTGCATTTTTTCCAAAATCCCTGACTTTTTCCTGATTTTCAGGTATTCCCTGACCTGCGGCCACCCTGTCTGAAGGATTTCAAGTATTCAGACTAATTTTCGACTTTTATATTGCCAAAAAACAACACATCTATTGAAGAACTCTTCGCAGAAGCATGTTCAGGATTTTTCAATAGGGTTGAGCCCCGAGTTCAACTGTTATAACTTATGACAGTGATAAAATAATTTGTTTTATACCTGCAGATCTCGCATATGTTTCACGTCCGGCAGGAATTTGCAGATAATCCCGGGGAGAAGGGCTGGGATGAGGGGGATGTATTAAAGCCTTTTGCACGATTCCAGTTAAGTTAGCAAGCTGTCGTTCCATGTTCTCCACCCTCAACCTATTAAAAAAAGGCGTTGTAAAACAATTATTAATATAAACAAATTTGGTTAAATCTATTCGATGCAGTATTATTGTGCAATTCAGCCTCTGCAAAATTAATAATTTTATTTTATTTTTTTTTTTTTTTTGTAAGTGTTTACGAAATTAGCTAATATGCGGATGAAGGGTGTTATTTTGTTTAGCTTAAAGCAAGCCTGAGATTTCATGTAACTTATTTTTAGAAATAGGACGCATTACATTTTTTTACATTTTTTTTAGTTAGACACTTATTTCAGATTTATTTTAAAGGATTTTTATGGACTTAAACATTTTTAAGGGATATGGAAAAACTTAGCAGATCTTAAATGATTTTAAAGCTTTTAAAATATTTTGAAGGATTCCGAAGAATTTCAAGGGATATCAATTTTGTACAATTTCCAAAGATTTGGAGGTATTTCAAAAAATTTCACAAAAAATAAGGGATTTCATAGGATCTCCAATTGTTCCGAAGGATTTACGGGATTTTAAAATATTTTAAGCTATCTTAACAGATTCTAAAGATCTTCATGAGATTTCAACAATTTTGCCGGATTTATTCAATTTTGTAGAATTTTCAAAGATTCAAGCTAGATTTTGAATGATTTTCAGAGAATTTTTGAAAGTAAATAAAATTTCAAGGAATCGCTAGCGATTCAAAAAATATCAAGGGATTTTAAGATATTTCAAGGAATTTCACAAGATTTAAAGGATTTTTCGGGATCTGCGCGGTTTTTTTAGAGAAAATTAATGAATAACTTTAATTTAATTTATATTGAAGGGGGATTTCTAAAGATTTCAAGGGATTTCAACAAGATTTAAGAAATTTTAAAACATTTAAAGTTATTTTGAAAGATTCTAAATAATTTTAAGAGATTTAAAAAATTCCAAAGGATGTAAAAGAATTTAGTAGCATTTCCAAAGATTTCAAGGTATTTTAAAGAATGATAAAAAATGTAGGGGATTTTATAGGCTGTCCAATTTTTTCAAAAAATTTACGGGACTTTGAAATATTTCGAGGTTTTTTAACAGATTCTAAAGATTTAAAAAGATATATAGAATTTTGTAAGATTTAAACATTTGTTGTGGGATTTCCAAATATTTCAAGCTAGATTTTAAGGTATTTTTAGAGAACTTTGGGATATGAATGAAATTTCAAGGAATTGCTAGCGATTCCAAAAATTTTAAGAGATTTTAAAGAACTTCAAGGAATTCCACAAGATTTGAAGGATTTTATTGAATCTCCAAGGATTTATTTTCCCAACTTCTCCAGAAAACCCTTACAATCGAGCTTAAAATCTTTGGAAATCTCTAGAAATACTTTGGAATACGTTAGAATAGCTTACATTTTTTTTTAATCCAGCAAATCCTTTGAAATACCTTGAAATATTTGGAAATATCACAAAATTCTTCTTTGATATTCCTTAAAATTTTGACATCTTTGGAAATTCTTCAGATTCTTTTAAAATAAATAAACGTTTTAATCGTGAAAATCCATTAAAATAAGTTAGAATAATTTAAAATCCCTTGAATATAAATAAAATTAAACTTACTAATTTAATTTCTCTAAAGAAATACCTTTGAAATACCTTTAAATCCCGTAAATATTTGGAATCGCTAGAAATTCTTTGAACATTCATTTAATATAATTTATTTCCCAAGGTTTTCCAGAAATCCTGCATAAATTTTTAAAATCCATGCAATTTTTTTAATCTCTTGAAATTCTTTGGAATCTCTTAAAATAGCTTAAAATCATTTTAAATCTCGTACATCCTTTTGAAAAGTTGGCAACCCTATAAAATCCCTGAAATCTAGTGAAATTCTTTGAAATACCTTGAAATCTTGCAAAATGCTAAAAAATTCTTTGATATTTCTTGAAATTTTCAGAGTCTCTTGAAATTCTTTGGAATCTGTTAATATACCTTAAAATTCTTTAAAACCTTTATAATCGCTAGGCATTCCTGGAAATTTCATTTATTTTCCAAAGTTCTCTAGGCATCCCATAAAATTTAGCTTAAAATCTTTGGAAATCGTACAAAATTCCAAAGAATTTCAAGAGATTCAAATTTTTCTTTAAATTTGGTAGGATTTCCAAAGATTTTAAGCAAGATTTTATGGCATTTCTAAAGAACTTTAGAAAATAAATGAAATAAACAAAAATCGCTAAAATTCTTAGAAAACTTTTAAATCATTGGAGATTCAATCAAATCTTTGAAATCCCTTGAATATAAATTAAATTTATTTATTAAAATTCTTTGAAATTACTGAACAATTTTTAAACCTCTTGAAATTCTTTGGTATTTTGTAGGATTTTCAAAGATTTTAAGCTTGACTTTACGGGATTTCCAAAGAAATTTGGGGAAAAAAATTAAATAAGATGAATTTTTACAGAAATCCTAGCGATTCCAAACATTTCAAAGAATTTTGAAGTATTTCAATGAATTTTACAAGATGTATAGGGACCTAACGTTTTTTTTGCAGAACTTCAATGAATAAGTTTAATTTAATTTATATTCAATTCATTTCAAAGAACTTCAAAAGATTTAAGAGATTTTAAGCTATTTTCATAGATTCCAAAGAATTTCAAGAGATTGAATTTTTTTTTAGGGATTTCTATATACAGAACATTGAAAAATAAAATCAAATGAAAAGGAATTTTAAGGAATTTTATGGTATTTCAAGGAATTTCACAAGATTGGAAGGATTTTATTAAATTTCCAAACTCTCTAATGATTTCAAAAATTTCAAAAAATTTCAAAGATTTCTAAGAATTCGAACAGTTTTTTTAGAGCATTTTCATGAATAACATTAATTTAATTTATATTGAGGGATTATTTTAATGGATTTCTACGATTTCCAAAGATTTCAATGGCTTTTAAGCTATTTCAAAAAATTTCTAGAGAACTTTAGGGAACAAAATAGATTTATTTCAAAGGATTTCTACGAATTATAACTATTTCAAGGGATACGAAGAAATTAAAAAACATTAAAAGAATTTTTAAGATTTCAAGTTATTTTAGAAGATTTTAAAAATTTTAAACGATGTTAAAGAATTTTTTAGGGTTCGCAAAGATTTAAAGGAATTAAAAAAAGTTTGCAAGATTTAAGGGATTTTCAAGGGATTTCTATATAACTTTAGGAAATAAATTGAATTAATTTTCTTTTCAACGAATTTGAAATAATCTCTAAAGATTTCTAACTATTTGAAAATTTTCTAAGAAATTTAAGAGGTTTCAAAAATTGTATTATTATTAACATAAAATAGTAATAATTATTATTAACAGTACACTATCAGTCAATAACTTAAGGCCTACAAACTTATTTATTGCTAATCTCAGGCCTGAATTAAAGGGCAGGGGATAGAATTGAATCCGATACAAAAATCAAATTATCGGACAATAAATTCCATTAAAGAAAATGCTTATTTTAGTTTATAACGAATTACAACAGCTACTGATCGACAGCCTACAAAGTGTCGATTTAACGATACCCAACTTAAATTAATTCAAGCAGTTTCCTGTAAATAACAGTGCAATCTAATCATTCCAAATGCAATTAAATCGCAAATTGTTTTCAAATTGTTTTCAAATTCAAACTGTCAACACATTAACAGGGCGGCCCTTGTAATCGAGGAAAAAAAATCACGGTTTTTTTTGGTTCGCAAAAATTGTTCACATCTAAGAAATAAAAAAAAAGACATATCTTAAAGCTAAAATTTCATTTATTTGAAGTCATCAAAACAAAACTGAAAATTAAAGCATCAATAATTTAAACGTATAAAAAGAAATATTGAAACAATTTTCAATTGAACAATTGTAAATTCAACGCGGTTCAACTAAAAAATTTTTAACTTTTATAAATTGAAAAGTTCAAAGATTTCTAGTTAAAAAATACGAATCCACGGTATTATTTTCAATACTTCAAATTGAAGAATGTATCATTCAAAACTTCATCTAAACATCATTTTAAACAATTTTTAGTTAGAAACATTAGAAAGTTAATTCTTTTTTAAAAGATTAATAATTTTTTAATTGTTATCATTAAATCAAAAATATTTTGAAATATTTTTAAACATGACCTTAAAATTCATGTTTCAAAATAAAGAATCATATAGAAATTTCCTAGGAATATGAGAAAATTGGTATAGAATAGAATTTTTCCTAAGATTTTTTTTTAATCCTGCAAATTTAAAAAAAAAGCTTTAAAATCTTCCAGATTCCTTTTTGACCATTTTGGAATTAAAATCTTTTGAAATCTTTTGTAATGTTTTTAAACATTTTCTGAAGATTGAGTTTTCAAAATAGAAAAACATTTTCAATTTTCTTAAGTATCATAATAAAATTTTTTTATTGTTTTAAAACCTTTCCAAATGCTTAAAAAATTTCAAAATTTTATTTCCAAATCTTAAAAAATCGACACGTTTTAAATTTTTGAAAAATTTTCAAAACTGTTCAATATATTTTAAAATGACTCTAATTTTTCCTAAATTAACAATGATCAGGAATAATTAAAAATTGTCTTAAAATCTTCCAGATCCTTTTTGACAATTGTGGATTTCGAAATCTTAAAAAATCTACATTTAGTTAAAAAAATTTTGAAATCTTTTCAAATTAAAAATTATGATTGCCATTTCTTCAGAACTTTTAAAAATCCTTTTAAATGAATTGAATTTTTCTCATTTTTTTTTTTAAATCCTGCAAAATTAAGAAAATTGCCTTAAAATCTTCCAGATTCTTTTTGACAATTTTGAAAATCTTTTTAAATGTTTTTAAATATTCTGTTAACTTTGATTTTTCAAATTAAAAAAAAACATAAAAAGTTTTATCAGGAATCTTCAGAACATTTTTTTATTATCTTGAAACATTTCAAAATCCTTAGAAAGCTTCAAAATTTTATTTCGAAATCTTCAAAAATCCAAGTTTTGTTTTAGATTTCAATTTCTTTTTCATAATTTTGGAAATCTTTTGATATCTTGTTAAATATTCTCTTAAAAATAATTTTTCAATAGAAAAAATTATTTCAAATTTTCTTATAAATCTTAAGAAATTTGTTAGTCTCTTGAAACTTTTTAACACTCTTAAGAAGCTTCTGATTTTTTTTGTTCGAAGCATTCAAAAATCTAAATTAAAAACTCGAGTTTTTTCAAATCAATCTTTAATTGTTATTTATAAATCAAAATTTAACACTTTCACTTATACATTAAATGTTTTTTAATGAAACAATTAACGCTTTCTATTACAAAAAATTCAGTTTCGTACTGTTTAGTTTTGAATATTTGATTTACAATTGCTGATTCTAAATGAACAATCAATTATTGCTAAATATTAGAAAATTGTTCATTTTTTAGAATTAAGAAAAAATCAAGTTGAATAGGTTAAAAATTAAATGATTTAGAGAGAAAAAATATTTAAATACAATTTGAAATTAAATAAAAACTTTTAACTATGAATCTGTTAATTTGAAGTTATTCCGAAGACCTGGTTTTTAATCAAATTTTTTACAACTTACACATAAAAATCAATATTTAAATATTGATATGAGACCAATAGACAAAAATGAACTAACATCATGTATAATTTCTTTATATTTATAATTTTTTAAGTGCTTCAAAGCATTTTAAATTCCCTAAATTGAAAATGTGCGATTAAAAATGAATAACTGAAACGGAAAATTTTTGAAGTCAAAGATTTTAGAATGACGCATTATAAACTGAATGATTTCATAATTGAAAAAGTTAACAATTGAACTTGATTTTAAAAAAAAGTTGAAATCAAACTTAATTTAAATTTCAAGTGATTGCACAGATTTTTCTTCTAAAAATTGGTAAAATTCCCTGTCAAAAAATAAATTAACTGGCATTTCCCGGGGTTTCCCGGTCTGAAAAAATTCCCTGTCCAGCGGCCACCCTGCATTAAACTACCCCATTCATTTTTCTCATAATTATATGAATGCAATTAATTATCTTACTTTCGAGAAAGAGGCGAGTCAATCACAAAATGAATTTCCAACATAATGAAATTAATTATGTATAAAATGGAAATTTCGCATGCTATAGTGTTTCACATTCACCTACGCACTTGCGGAAAATTATCATCGCGGGAGCTAAAGATAGCGTCCAGCAATCGGAATATCCATGCCTGTTTTTTCATCTAAATATACTACATTTTATTCCTTTATTCATAAAATAACAAAAAACTAGTTACAATAGTACGACAACAATACACAGAAAAATCAAAACATTACCCTGAGTTGGGTTTAACCTTTAAGTATGGACGTTCGGTCTCACAGACCGCCCCATGCTTCTGATATGTGGATCCCCTCCCCCTGGCCTTCCTCGAGGCCGCAGTCATTAGTATCTTTAGTTTTATTTGTGCTTTCGCCGAGGTATGTGGAAAACATGCGGCTCTAAGTGTAATTAGTGAGTCATATCAATGAAAAGCTCCTACGCGGTCCGTGAGACCGCTCGTCCACGGTCTACGGAGGATGGCCATCACAAAAAAATTTGACGTCCCGATTATCCCTCATTTGAGCAAAAAGAGACAAATTAGTATAGACGTATAGACGTGCGGTCTCACAGACCGCCCCATGCTTCTGATATGTGGATCCCTTCCCCCTGACTTCCCTCGAGGCTGCAGTTATTAGTATCTTCAGTTTTATTTATGCTTTCGCCGAGGTATGTGGAAAACGTGCGGCTCTAAGTGCAATTAGTGAGTAATATCAATGAAAAGCTCCTACACGGTCCGTGAGACCGCACCTACACGGTCCGTATGACCGCTCGTCCACGGTCAACAGAGGATGGCCATCACAACAAAATTTGACGTCCCCATTATCCCTCATTTCAGCAAAAAGTGAAAAATTAGTATGGACGTATGGACGTGTGGTCTCACAGACCGCACCATGCTTCTGATATATGGGTTCCTTCCCCTACTCGTGTAAAAGACTATTATTAATAAAAAAAATGATGAAATTGATTAATTTCTTACTTATACTAATCATGTCCATACTTAAAGGTTAAGTGTCACAACACATGGAGCTGTCATTTTCAAAATAAATTTGACAGCTCATTGAAGTCATCACGGCCGCCTCAATAAAATGAAGCTAATTCGAAGATGATTTTAAAAAATTAAAGCCGTTTACATTTTGAAAAGATGTCAAAACCTGATTTGAAGAAAATTATCAATTTTCTATTCAAGTTAGAAAACTGTCAAAAAAACATATTTGTATTACCAACTTTGCTATGTTTATTCATATTTTCTCAAAAACTCATAGAATTAGTACATATGCTCAACATGAAAGATAATTTTTATTAGAAATTAAATTAGGAGGAGTCTAGGCATACCGAAAAAATCCAGCTATACGTACCGAAATTTCAGTACAAGTAGCCCCTTTTCCAGCTCCCCTTATTTGTACCGAAATTTCGGTACAGGTAACCGTGTCCATTAAATTACTTAATTTCTTGAATTTTTATAAACAAATTAATAAATAAAGCTAATAATGATTCAAAAACTACTTTTATTGTTGTCAAATATTGTTCTAAACAAATTAACTTATTTCACATTTTTGAACACGGAAAATTGTTCCAATTTTAACCAAGCGGTTGAAATTTCAACCCAAAAAGATGAATTTGCCGAAGTAGTTAAACTTTCCAAGTAGTTTAATTTTCAACCAAAAAAATTAAAGTTTTTACAAGAAAGATTAATTTTCTACCAAAAAAGGAAAACTTTCAACAAAATAGTTCAATTTTCAACCAAGGAGACGAGATTTCAAATAAGTCGAGGAATTTAAAAAAAAAATTAATTTTTAACAAATTATTAAATTTTCAAACAAAAATTTGAAATTTCAACTAAAAACGATAAATTTTTAACCAAAAATAAAACATGTTAAATTCTCAGTTACAAAAATTAATTTTCAACAAAAAAAAGGCAAATTTTCAACATAATAGTTAAATTTGTCAACCAAAGAGATGCATTTTCAACTAGTATGATGAATCTTAAATTTAAAAAAAAATTATCACAAAAGAGTTTAATTTCAACCAAAACAGATTTTTTTATTCGTCAAGGAAAAAATGTGAACTAAATTGTTGAATTCTGAAGCCAAAAATACCAATTTTTTACAAAACAATTGAACTTACAACTCATAAAGACGAATTTTCAACCAAAACTGTTAAATTTTTAAACAAAAAGGATGGATTTTTAAAAAAAATTTAATTTTTCAACCAAATAATATAATTGTAAAAAAAAAAATTTTAAAGAAAAATACATGAATTTTCAATAAATTATTGAATTTTCAACTAAAAATGAAATAGCTACATTTTCAGTCAAAAAAATTAATTTCCAACGAAAGAGATAAATTTTCAATTAAATGATTAGTCTTCAACAACAACAAAAAAACTAACAAAAGAGCTGACTTTCCAAACCAAGAAGATTAATTTTCAACAAAATAGTTAAATTTTTAACAAAGAAAGATTTTTGAATAAAAAAACAAACAAAAAATTCAACCTAGTTATTAGATTTTCAATCCGAAAATGTGAATTTTCAACAACAAAATTAATTTTATACCCAAAAAGACGAATTTTCGGGTTAATAAAAGAAAAACTTTCTATATTCAAAAATGCGATATAAGTAAATTTGTTTAGCATGATGAAAATTATTATTAAATTTTAATTTCTTGTGTCACATAATAATATCATTCTTCAGGGGAGAAAAGAAGTGACTCGATAAGACGAAATTTTTTTTTGCAAAACTGCGAAATAAATTTGTTTATAAAAATTGTTTATAGGAATATCAATTTTTGTTAAACGTTAATATCTTATAGATATAAAGCTGTGGTAATATCTTATATAAAGCTATTATCCTTAAGATTAATTTAAATGCTTCTGTAGAAAAAAAATGTTCATATGTTCAGAAATGCTACACAATTTGTTTATAACAAACTATTTATAACAATGAAAGAACTTAAGAAATTTAATCAACGTATAATGAAAAATGTCTTTCGTAATGAGTATATGTTCTAATTGTATGCGTGCATGAATCAAATAATTCGATTACCATGATAGGGTAATTTTTGTTCCAGTAATCTTCACTCAAAAAGTCGGTTAAACATTACTCTTACTTTTTTTCTGTGTATTAATCAATGTCTCTCATTAGATCCTAATTCACGGATTTCTTCAATTTTTGTACAGCAACATTTGCATGCAATTAAAAAAAATTGTTCTAAAATAAATTTTGATCTACATATTCTCTGCCGTGAGCATAAGCATATTCACTATCGAATCATCTACTACAGAACAAAAATTCTTATTATATTTTAAAAAAGGAAATTAAAAAGTAGTTGAATTATTCGAAAAACTTGTAAATAAATTTCGACGCATTCAAATTACAAATTTCTATCTCGGAAGTCTAACAGCTTTGTGTCGAACTCTTTATGTTTTCAAATTACCATTTAAATTATGGACACACGAACACCCTCTATCAATCAAGTTCCTTTCTCCAGGGACTCCCGAGATAGAACCTTGTTATTTTAGCCGATTTGTAAATGCAAATCTTTTGAAATTGTTTTTCAGCACTACTGATCTGCGAAAAAAGTGATATCAGAGTGTCTACCCAACGGATGGTTTTAAAATACCGGGTAATTTGTTATTTTCTCGGTCCGGAAATTATACCTATTTTTGAAATTTCCATGTCCTAGAGCAGAATTTTATTTCTCTAGGAAAATTCACCATTCCAAATCAAAATTACACTACTTTTGGAAAATTATCTATTCTAGAACTGAATTGTAATTTTGTTTTAAAAAATTCTCTGATCTGATTCAGAATTACATATAATTTCTTCGGGAAAATTTGCTGTGCCAACTCAAAATTACCATTTTTCGCGAAAATTCACTGTTCCACATCAGAACAATAATTGATTATACTTCTTTTTTAAATCCGGGTATAAGTTAGAATTATAATTCTTTTGGAAAATTCCCTGAACTGACTAAAACTTATCATTTTCTTTTAAAAATTTACAGTTCCAAATCAGAATCATAATTCTTTTAGAAAATTCACTGTTTCAAGACAGTATTCAGGTTAAAAAGGATTCTTTTACAAATAGAATAAAATAATGTTAAATTAAAAAAATTACCATTTATTATTTTTGATAGTTTTTTAAAATGCCCCTTATAGAAATTCCCTGACTTTCCCTGGCCGAAAAATTCCTTGACTTTTCCATAATTTTCAGATTTTTCCTGACCTGCGGCCACCTTGGAATTATAATTCTTTTAGAAAATGTCCCCTTCGAAGTCAGAATTATAATTCTTTGAGAAAATTCACTCTTCGAAGTGAGAAGTCAGGCTGCCCGCAAAACTTCGTTTTCAAAATTCTGGGACTTTTCCCCGATATTTTTTTTACAATTAATATTTAAAGGCCGGAATTCTAATCTGGTAACATTTCTAAAAATTAATCTTTTTATAAATGGAATAAAACAATTGTAAATTTAAATTAAAAAATGTAACATACTTATTACTTTTTTCAAAATCCCGGATTTTTCCATCATTTTCTGATTATTCCAATTATTATATTATAGTCACAATTATAATTACTTGTCCTTGGTCTGAATTATAATTTTTTTTTGAAAGTTTTTTAAATCCAATTCCAAATTACATATAATTGCTTTAAAAAATTTCCTGTTCCAACTCAAAATGGTAATTTTTCTCAAAAAACGAATGTTTCAATTTCAAATTATACTTTATTAAACTTCTTTTCTAAATCCAGGTATAAGTCAGAAATATAATTCTTTTGGAGAATTCCCTGATCTAACTCAAAATTATAATTACTTCAAAAAATCCCCTGTTCCAATCCCAATTATTATATTGCATTTTTTATTATAATTATATCATAATTTTCAAAAATTACGTTTTATTCATATACTTGAAAAAATTCGTTCACTTTACAAAAACATCCTATGTATAAGTTTAGAATGTTAGCTGGGTGGAATCATTTACTCGGAATCAACAATTTAAATTGTTATTAACAAATTATGTAAACAATTAATTTAGATGATTTAAAAAAGTTAAAAAAAATATCATAAACTTATTTGTTGGATTGTTTTCTAAACAAAATAATTGTTTCTCTATGAACATAAAAATATAATGCAATTTTGTATATAAATATTTAATAACAATTAAATTTTTTATTTCGAATATGTAATTCCAGCCAGGTAACATCGTAAAGTTATTTTTATGGTGTTTTTGTAAAAAATAAGAATTTTTTCTTCAAGAATATACAAATATAACGCAATTTTTAATTTGTTAATAACAATGATGAATATTTATGTATAGCAACTTTATTTTATATAACATTGGAAAGTATTTTAAAATTATTTCCCGCAAAGAAAAGAGATTGAATCCCAGAAAAGTTGGATAGATATCTACTTGTTTATAAAATTTGTGTATAACAAAAAAATTGTTGCTTGAACAATTTATTTGTATTATATTTGTTTTATACATTGGAACATTACATTTTTCTTGCATTTTTTTATTATTAAAACATTTTACACACAAATTAAAATGGAATATCTGCATCAAGGGATCCATACAGAATTATTTAAAAATAAATTTTGAAAATAAAAATATATAAAAAAAAAAACTTTGAAGTCGCTTAAAAATTTGACCTGTGACTTAATTTTTTCGCGAAAATCCATTTCTGGACTACTTGGCGACGCCAAGGATAGTATCCGACGATTAACCGGAATTACAAATTATCTGGCACACAAAAATGATTGTTTTTTAATGTTTAATGGTTTGAATGAAAGGTAAAGTCCTAAAGATAACTTTTGAATGTTTGAAAATATGAACGTGTCATTTAAATAAATAACACGAAAACTCCAGATCAATCGAAAACATCTATACCTAAAACCTATATACCTATCTACCTTATACCCATATACCGACCTACTTTACACCTATATACCTATTTCACTATTTTCCAACCGAGTAAGTCACGCCTACCCCGAAAGGGAAATGGCTTAATGGTATAATAATAATAATAATAATAATAATAATTAAATTATTGTTTTGCTAGCTCCTGCCAAGAGTTGAAGTACAAAATTCCATAAAATCGAAATTTTATTTTTTCCTTTCTCACGTGATAATTTAATACCCATAAGGTCAAATTACTTCATCTAGGGTTCATTCAACGCAGAATTCAATAGGCAAACTGATTTGAACTATTATTATTATTATTATTATTATTATTATACCAT
>CAKNXH010001608.1:133526-188134 GCA_932178445.1 Andricus quercusramuli
AAGAGATGAATTTTCAACTAAAATTATGAATCTTCAATAAAAAATGAATGTTTAACAAATTAGTTCAACTATCAAACAATTAGTTGAGTCAATCAAAAAAGATTAATTTTTTCCAGTAAAGGCGTATTTTTCTACAAAATACATGATTTTTCATCCAGAAGTTGAATTTTTAACTAAAAAAACCTTACCATTCTATTTTTCGTTGAAAATTAATCTTTTTTAGTTGAAAATTCAACTTCTGGATGAAAATTTGTGTATTGCTTTTTTTTTGTATTTTTGAATTTGTTTTTTGCTAGAAAATTAATAATCTTCCAGGTGGAAAATGTATCTAATTTGTTGAAAATTTCTATTTTTTAGGGGTTTAAAATAAATCTTTTTTAGTTAAAAATTCCACATTTTGGTTAAAAATTCTTGAATTTTGTTGAAAATTCGCCCTTATTGGAAGAAAATTATTCTTTTTGGTTAAAAATTAATCTTTTTTGGTTGAAAGTTGAACTAATTTGTCAAAAATTACATTTTCAATTGAAAAATCATCACCTTAGTTAAAAATTAATCTTCTTCGTTTTAAAATCGAGCTATTTTGTTGAAAATTCGTTTCTTTTTGGTCGAAAATTAATTTTTTTTCTTGAAAATTTGACGATTCCATTTTTGGTTTAAAATAGACCTTTGTAATTGGAAATTCAAAAGATTGGATCATTTAAAATTGCTTATTTCATCAGTGAGTCCAATTGACTTCCAATCAGTCACTTTTGATTCATTTGTCAGTCGAATCCGCTTTATTTGAATCAGTCAAAATTGACTTCGAATCAGCCACTTCTAACTGATTCAAATTTAGAGTTCACATTCAATCAAGCATCACATATTTGCTAGTACTTACAAATTGAAAAAATGTCTAATTATAAGGTGTTTGTTATGAAAATTAGCAGTTCACCCCGACATAAAAAAAAATGAATAAATAAAAAGTACAAAGGATACTTGTTTGCACATTTCTTTACGCATACTGAACTTGTTGTTAAGTGTTGTGATGAAATGATGTATCAGATATCGTTATATTCTATCTCGCAAGAACCTAACACGCTACCACATACGCGTAACTTTATTGCCTACCATTTACAGCTATGTTCACTTTCTCAACACTAAAACAAATTTTTGCCACCACCTATAAAGAATCTAGGATAATAAAACAAAATAATAAAAAACAAAAATATTCGGAGACTGTCTTGGAATTCTTTAGAGCGAAAAAGAAAGTGATGAAGTTATGAATACTTAAGAAATACTTTAAATAGTTTAAATCTGTCTTTTTCAAAATTTTAAGTGAGTAGGATTACATGTACAATGTATAAGTGTCAAGGATTTAGGTCAACTCAAAGTATACCTGAAACTTAGCTAAATACAAAAGGGGCCGTTCAAAAACTACGTCACGTTATTTTGAAAACTTTTTCAACCCCTCCCCTTTCAAGTGAACTTTTTTTCAATTTTATTTGATAAACGCCTAAAATAAAATACAAAAAAAAAATAAAACAAACGAAAAAAACAGAAGTCTTAAAACAGGGGAAATAGTGAGATTTTTCACGAAAATTTGGTAATAAATTCTTTTAAATAAAATTAATGCATAAGCACCATATATAATTCAATATGTAACGCTTAAGATTCCAAGTTGGAATATATTGGATTTTCAACAAAATAGTTAAGTTTTCAAACAAAACGAATTAATTTTCTACCGGAAGTAACGAATTTACAACGAAAGAGTCAAGTTTTCAAGCTAAAACGTTGAATATTTTTGAGAAGAGTTGACTTTTAAACACGGATAGATGAATTCTCAACCAAGAAAAATAATTTTTCAACCAAATAGTTGATTTTACAACAAAAAATTCACTTTAAATAAAAAAATTACAATTACAATCAAATGGTTAAACTTCCAAGCAAAAGAGACGAATTATTAATCAAATAATTTAATTTTCAACCTTCAAAGACAAATTTTCAACCAAATGGTCGAATTATCAAAGAAAAAAGAACGATTTTCAAAGAAAAACGGTTGCATTTTAACCAAATAGTCGAATCTTCAATCTAATTAGACAAATTTTGTATAAGATAGTGAAATTATCATTCAAGAAAGATGAATTTTCAACCAAGAACTTCTCTACTAAGATGAATTTTCAATAAAAAAAGACGGCTTTTGAACAAAGCAATTAAATTTTTAACGAAATAGTTGAACTTTCAAGCAAGAGGAACGAATTTTTTTCAAAAATGGATGCATTTTCAATCCAAAAGGACGAATTACCTATTGAAAAAGACGAATTTTCAATAAAACAGTTGAATTTTCGACCAAAAAGATAACTTTTAAACAAATTAATTGAATTTTTAAACAATTGATTTAATTTTCAACTAAGCGATCCAATTTTTAATTAAAAAAGATTAGGCTTCAACCAAAACCAGTTGCATTTTTAACCAAACAGTTGAATTTTTTAGCCAAAAAGATGAATTTTTGTAGAAGAAAGTTGAATTTTTTATATTAAAGGACGAAGTTTCAACACACAATTTTCAACTAAAATTATGAATCTTTAACAAAAACAAGAAATGAATTTTCAATCCCATTAAATGAACTTTTTAGACGACAGTTGAACTTTTAATAAAAAAAATTAATTCTCAAAGAAAAATATAATATTTGATATTTCAACTAAAAAAAGATCTAAATTGAAATAAAAAATAGTTGAATTTAACCAACAAGATAAATTCTAATAAAATAATAATTGATATTCCAACCAAAAAAGATTTTAATTTTAATAAAAAAAAACAGCTGAATTCAACCAAAAATGAAGAATTTTCAACAAAATAGTTGAATTCTCAACTGAAACAGGTTAATTTTTATCCAAAAAGTTGCAATTTTAAACCTAAAATATAAAATTTGTACCAAAGGACAAGAATTTTTGAATCAAAAATATCAGTTTTCAACGACAAAATATTTTCGAGGCAAAAAAGAGAAAAAATCAACCAAATTGTTGAATTTCCAGGCCAAAAAGGAGATTTCTCTAGAAAAAAGTTGAATTTACAAGTCTAAAATATGAATTTTCAACCAAAAAGATTATTTTCAACCAATTAGTTGAATTTTTTATTAAAATAATTTAATTTTCAAGTGAAAAATGACGAATTTCGAAGTGAAAAAGCCGAATTTTCAAGATTTCAAAATTTCATAATTCACGAAATTTTTATCAAAACAGTGGAATTTTGTAGCTGCATAGAGGAAGTTTCTACGAAACTGATCGAATTTTCAACCCAAAAAAAAAAAGAATTTTTAACACAAGTTCAAAATCTTTAAGAAAATAATTAAACTTTCAATAAAATAGTTGATTTTCCTACTGAAATAATAATAATTAATCTACAACAGCAATAAAATTATTATTTACCAAAGAAGTTTAACTTTCAACTAAGCAGCTGAATTTTCAATTAAAAAAATTAATTCTCAACGAAAAATATAATAGTTGATAATTCAGAAAAAAAATTAGTTTTAAATAAAAAACAGTTGAATAATATTAATTTTCAAGCCAAAAAGACCAATTTCTAACAAAGGAGTTGAATTTTCAATTACTAACATTAATTTTCTACCAAAACGATGAATTTACCACAAAATACATCAATTTTCCACCGGATTCTTGAGTTTTCAACTAAAGAGATCAATTTTCAACCAAAAATGTAATAGTTAAATATTCAGTTAAAATATATTTATTTATAAATATTTATAGTTAAAATATATTTATATTTATAAAATATATTTATAATAGTTAAAATAGATTTTCAACACAAAAAACGAATTTTTAACAAAATAGTTAAATTTTCAACCAAAAAGATGGGTCTTTAAATAATAAATTGAATTTTCAACAAAGTAATGCAACTTGCCACCAAGCAGTTAAATTTTTAATCAATAAGATTAATTTTCTACTAAAAAGACCAAATTTACATCAAAATACATACATTTTCAACCAAACAGTTGAACTTTCAACTATAAACGATCAATTTTACACCAAAAAAGTTAAAAAAATTATTTTTCAACAAAAAAAGAACGATTTCTGAGCAAAATGGTTAAATCTTCAACCAATAAAACTGAAGTTCAACTAAAAAAGATGAATTCTCGATGTAAGATTTAAAATTTGAATTTTCAACTGAAAACGATGCATTTTCAGCAAAAAATGGATTAGTTACATTTTCAGTTAAAACAATTAATTTTCAACTAAAAAACGAATTATTAACAACAAAATTAAATCTTCTGCCAGATAATAGAATTTTTAACCAAGATAGATGAATTCTGAATCAAAAATATAATAGTAAACATTTCCATTTAAAAAATTAACTATCTAAGAAAAACAGTTGGATTTTCTTATTGGATTCTATTAATTCATTTTGCATTTAATAGCGGAAAATGAGAAAAAGGGGAAGTATCTTGAAAACAGGAAAAAAAGAGGAATTAGTTTAATTTTCAACATACAAAGATGAATTTTCTAGTAAATGGTCGAATTTTTTAACAAAAATTATTAAAATTTAACAAAAACAGTTCCATTTTTAAGCAAATAGTTGAATATTCAAATTTTCAACAACAAAAAATGAATTTTTAACAAACGAGTTCAACTTAAACCAAAAATATAATAGTAGACCTTTCAATTTAAAAAAATTAGATTTCAATGGAAAATAGTTGGATTTTCTTATTGGGGTCTATTAATTAATCTCGAATTTAATAGCGGAAAAACGAGAAAAAGGTCAAAACCGAAAAATATTTTTGAAAAAGGAGAAAAAAGAGGAATTCTTTAAAAAAGGGATAAAGAGAAAAATAGGGAAAAAAGCATGATGTCTCTAGTTAGATGCTCTGCATGTAACATAAATCACTATTTTTAAATTTGTTAATCATTTCACATAATTTCTATTCATATTTATGGGGTAATTGTCAAATTGAAGGCAAACTTGAAGTCCCAGTAATATAACATTAACTTAGAAACTTGTACTGATTTTTTCTTTAATTTTTTTTTTTTCATTTCTGTTCCTATTTACTTTAATTTAATATTAGAATACCCCAAACGTCATTACCGTACGGTGTCCCAACCTCACTTTGCACCAGGATAAACTAATTTTCTCCTTTTTTAGACAGTAACCCGAAAAATTTTTAACGTATTAAGTTTGTAAACATTAGATGAACATAAATTTAATTTATGCACATTTTTCAAGGCAAATAAATAATATTGCAAAAACCTTGAAGTCTGTCCCTCGATTTTTGTCATTTCAGACGTCATTACCGTACGTCTTTTCTCCTAGTAAAATATTGTATTTACAATCGAGTAATAAATACAGATATATTAAGCGTATCGTTTAATATGAGATTCTATCAAATTGAGCTTAAAATATTAACTCTTTTTTTGTGAATCCGATATTAAAACTGAAAAGTGCATTTTGACAACAAAAACGTCATTCCCGTACGTGTGTTAAAAACCAGTTTCGGAGTGAAAAAAAAAATTATAAAAACCATTTCGTTACTTGCTCAGCGGTGTTTTCTATCATAAGTATTGAAAGTATTGAAATTGAAAATATGAACAAATGAAAATTCAACAGGTGTAGGGCAAACTAAATTAAATTACTTATTTTCTATAATTTTTATATTAGAATCTCAGCACCTTTTAGCTGTAATAACAAATCTACCTTCCTGTATTGTAATATACTTTCTAACACATCTCTTTCTTATTTTCAAAACTGCCCCTTTTGGGTTATGAATTTTTAGATGTGATAAGATCAATTTCCGTTATGAAATATTTAATTCTTAATAATAATGTGATTGCCACTGTAGGTGCTTAAATTTACCTACAATTTGACAATTACCCTTATACTGTCCATGTTTGATATTACATTCTGCGTAGTTTTTGAACGGCCCTAAAGTAAATTTCCATTAGCTCAAGGATCTTTCTTTTCAATAAATAAATTAATTAATTATACAATTAACAATGAATTATTTACAAAAAATGACCTTACCTGGCTTCCTCATCAATAACTGGTGTCACCGTTCCAGAATACTGAGAATAATAAGGATCTTCATAACTACTGGCACCACTATAAGGAACCGGAGGATACCTTCCAGATCCAGTTCCGACTCCACTACCTCGTTCTGGACTACTCATGTAGCCACCTTCGCCATGAATTCTATCTGTAGAATCAATTACTTGATATTAGGACAATACAAAATTCATTGCATTTTAAAAGTTAAATCGAGTTCCATAAAGTTCATCAAATCGGACGGGTCCAAATGACAAGGTTCTATCTCGGATAGACCAAATGAAAAGGTGCTATCTCCGAGAGACCACATGAAAAGGTGCTATCTCGGAGAGACCAAATGAAAAGGTGCTATCTCGAAGAGACCAAATGAAAAGGTGCTATCTCGGAGAGACCAAATGAAAAGGTGCTACAATGTTGAGGGCACTGATGTTTCCAATAGAATTTTTAGGGATTTTGAAGCTACGAGGATTCACCACGCGAGTTAGCACTTTTTATTTTGTCATCACGAGTGAGTACCTTTTCATTGGTTTCTCCAAGATGGTTGTCATGTGGCCACGTCGAAATTCATGTTTCATGTCATTTGGTTATGACGTTATGAATATAAACGTGAAAAATTAAAGCTCGATATGATCCTGTAATATTGCGAAGGATGATACTTTTCAAGTACTAATTGTATCAATTCTACCAAACCCAAACCAACAACTACCAAATATTACAGGTGATTTATATCGTTATGATATACTAATTAACAGCATGCATTACTTCCCTTTAAATATCCGAACAAAGTCCCAATTACAGGTTTTTTTGTTGTTGCAAATTTATACTTAATTGACTGCAAGAGTCTATGACGACCAGTACGGGTGATCTCTAAATACCACAGGATGATTTCTCTATTATGGGGTTTTAGGGAAGGGTACAAATAACGCTCTCAAATTTCTCATTAATCTCATTATTTATTCATCAAATTTACGTTATTCAGACTACATAGCCAAAATGATCTAAAAACGAGGGAAATAGGGTGATTTTTCAAAAAAATAGGGAAATACTAGAGGAATAAAGGCGTTAAAAAAGAATTATTGTAGGAATCCTATTGAATTAAATATGAGACGAATTTTGAACAAAGTAGTTAACTTTTCAACAAGATGAATTTTCAACTGAATTGATGGATTTCCAAAAAATAAAATAAACTCTTTATATAAAGTAGTTTAACTTTCAACCAAGTATAGTTGAATTTTCAAGCAAGAAAGTTGAATTTTCAACCAGAAAGGTTAATTTTCAACAAAATGCATGAATTTCCCATTTTTGCAGAAAAAAAAAGAATTTTCAACAAAACAGTTTATTTTTCACAGAAGAGACGAATTTTCAAATTGAAATGATGAATCTTCAACCTATAAATTCAATTTTTAACATAGTAGTTCAGCTTTACACAAAGTACAGCTGAATTTTCAACAACAAAATTTTTCCAAAAAAATGTAATTGTTGATGTTTCAACCAAAAATTATTTTTACTTTAAATAAAAAATAGTTAAATTCAACCATAGAAGATGAATTTTCAACAAAACAGTTGAATCCTCAACAGAAACGAATTAATTTTCAACAGATAGTTGCATTTTCAACTACAGAAAAATATGAATTTTCAACCAAGAAGATTCATTTTCAACAAAATACATGAATTTTCAACTGAAAAATATCAATTTTCAACTAAAAATGGAATAGTTACATTTGCAGTTAAAAAGATTAATTTCACACACACAAAAAAAACGAATTTTCAACGAAAATGGAATAGTGGAATTTTCAGTTAAATAGATAAATCAAGAGATTAATATTCAACCAAAAAAGAACAATTTTGAACAAAATAGTTAATTTTTTAACCAAAGAAATGAATTTTCAACTGAAATGATGAATCTTTAAACGAAAAAATGAATTTTTAACAAAGTAGTTCATTTTTCACCAAAGAGATGAATATTCAACTTATTGATAAATCTTCAACCAATAAACTCAATTTTTAACATAGTAGTTCAGCTTTACAAAAAGTATTACTGAATATTCAACAACAAAATTTGTCCACAAAAATCATCGAAAACGAATTAATTTTCAACAAATAGTTGCATTTCCAACCAAAAAAAGATGAATTTTCCAACCCAAGAGATGAATTTCCAAAAAAGAATTGAGTTTTCAAGCTAGAAAGTCAAATGTTATAGAAAATGTAATAGAAAAAGATGAATTTTTAACAAAATATTTCATTTTTCACCAAATAGTTCAATTTTCAACCTACAAAGATGAATTTTCAACCAAACAGTTGAATCTTCAATCAAAAAATTGATTTTTAACAAAGCAGTTCAACTTTCGAACGGGAAGAGTGGAATTTTCAACCAAAAAAAGAATTTTCAACCAGAGAATATTAATTTACAACAAAATACATGTAATTTTAACCAAATAGTTGAATTTTCAACTAAAAAATATCAATATTCAACTAAAGTGATGAATCTTAAACAAAAAGGATGAATTTTTAACCAAGAAGAATTATTGTCAACCACAGAAGATGACTTTTCAAAAAAATAAACGAACTTTAAAAAAATAGATATAAAATAGAATAGAAAATAGATAAATTTCAATCGAGAAAGATGATTTTTCGAAAAAATAATTTTAATCCAAACATTTGCATTTACAACCAAATAATAGAACTATCAAGCAAAAGAGACGAATTTTCAAAAAAAAGAGTTGAATTTTCGACCATATAGTTGAATTTGCAATCAAACCTAAATCTTCAATCAAAATAGTTAAAATTTGATACCAAAAAATTGATTTTTATAGAAGGCATTTCAATTTTTAACAACAAGATTAATTTTAAACCAAGCAAGATAAATTTTTTATCCAAAAAGGCAAATTTTCTTTCGAAAAAGACAAATTTACAACAAAACAGTTGAATTTTCCACCAAAATTATGTCTTTTTAACAAAATAGTTGAATTTGCAGCAAAATAATTACATTTTAAACCAAAAGAGATGAATTTCCAACCAAAAATAGAATAGTAGACGTTTTAATTAAAAAGAATGAACTTACAACCAAAATCAGTTGGGTTTTCTTATAGGATTCTATTAATTCACTTCTCATATTCAAGCTAGGAAAGATAAAAAGGGAATTTTCTTGAAAAAGGGAAACAGGAGGAATTCTATTAAAAAGGGGAAGAGAGGGGAATAGGGGAAAGAGTATGAAGCTTGGTTACCTGTTTCTAACGTAGAAAAAACGTTAATGCAATCGCTTATTATTTATGGGAATCTCGAGTACCACTCGACCACTCGAATTGGGACAAAAATTTCCCATCATTCACCACTCTAATGACCATCCTCAAATTAAAACTATTAAATTTTTCCGATTTATAATTAAAATTACTGATAAAAGAAAAACGCTTATTCAAACAATATCGAAAAATTAATTTTTGCAACACCCACCTCGAAAGTAAGGACTTCCATGCCTCTAAATGATGTGCAAAGTGCATCAATCCAGGAGACTGTGCGACAATTATATTGGCGCATGCGCACTTTGAAACATCTACTTTGCTAATTGGCGCAATGGACGCGCATGCGCTCTTTAGAGATCAGTAACTTTGCACACTGGCAAAATAAAAAGATTCTTAAAAATTATTTTTAAAATTTTTTACACAAATTGGTCTGAAAACCACCATACGTGATCGGAAATTTGGTGAAAGTGTAAAAAATGGCTATTATTATTTTCTCGGACGGTTGTTGCAAAATATAGCGTGTGATACACGTGTGCAGAGACAATTGCTACTCGTCTCCATTACAGCATTTGCAGACTTCACAGCCCTAAATTTACTTATTTTTTAAATTGATTTGTACTCAAAACAGGGGAAATAGGGCGCTTTTTTTTACGAAAATGGGGGAATAAATTCTGTGAAAGGATAATACTGTAGGTAACATATTGAATTCAACATGAAACGAATTTTATACAAAGTAGTTTAAATTTCAACCAAATATAATTGAATTTTCAATCAAAACGATTAATTTTCAACCAAAAGGAAGAATTTTTAACTAAGAAGATTAATTTTCTACTAAAAAATGATTTGTCAACAAAATAAATGCATTTTTATGCAAATGGGTGAATTTTCAACTAAAAGCGATCAATTTTCAACCAAAAGTGGAATAGTTCAATTTTCAGTTAAAAATATTAATATTTCACCAAAAACAAAGACGAGTTTTCAACCAGATAATTCATTGTTCAACCAAAGAGATGAATTTTCAAGAAAAATGATGAATCTTCAATAAAAATATCAATTTTTAACAAATTAGTTCCACTTTCAAACAAGAGTAGATGATTTTTTAACCAAAACGATGAATTTTCAACAAAATACATGAACAGTTAATTTTCAGTTAACAAAATTAATTTTGAACCAGAGAAAACGAATTTTCAACAAAATAGTCCATTTTTCAACCCAGTAGATGAATGTTCAAGTGAAATGACGAATACAAAAAAATGCATTTTTTTAACAAAGTAGTTCACTTTCAACCAACTATAGTTGTATTTTCAATCCAGAACATTAAATTTCTCACAAAAAATACGAATTTTGAACGAAAAAACATGAATTTTCAACCAAATACTAGAATTTTCAACTAAAAAAAATTAACTTTCAACCAAAAATAGAATAGTTGAATTTTCATTTAGAAATAATAATTTTCAACAACAAAAATGAATTCCCAATTAAACAGTTCACTTTTCAACAAAGAGATGAATTTTCAACTGAAATTATGAATCCTCGAACAAAAAAATTAATTCTCAACAAAGCTTCGATCGAGAGGACTAAATTTCTACTAAAAAAGACGAATTTTCAACATAAAATAAACATGAATATTTAATCAAATAGTTGAGTTTTCAACTAAAAAAGATCAATTTTGAACCAAAAATGGAATAATTAAATTTTCAGTTAAAAAGAGTAATATTCAACCGAAAAAGACGAATTTTCAATAAAATAGTTGATTTTTCAACCAGAGAAATAAATTTTTAATTTCAACTAAGCATAGTTGAAGTTGAAACAAAGAAATTAATTTTTAACCAAGAAGATTAATGTTCTATAAAAAAGACGAATTTTCAACAAAATAGAGGAATTTTCAATCAAACAGCTGAGTTTTTAAACCAAAAAATTTAATTTTTTAATAGGATACAGTTGAATTTTCAATAAAAAAGTTAATTTTAAACCATAAAAGATTAATTTGTAGTCCAAAAGGACGAAGTTTTTATTCGAAAAGATGAACGTATAACAAATCAGTTGAATTTTCTACCAAAAATATTACTTTTTTACACTTTTATACCTAATATTTGAATTTTCAACAAAGAAGTTAATTTTCAACCAAGAAAGATGAGTTTTCAACAAAAAAATTCATTTTTCATTTTCTCACAAAAGCTGTTGCATTTTCAATCAAACATTAGAATTTTTCATCTAAAGGGATGAATTTTCTATTGAAAAAGGGGAATTTACAATAAAACAGTTGTATTTTTCATAAAAAATTTGACTTTTCAACAAAATAATTAGATTTTCAACGAAACAGTAGAGTTATTAACCAAAAGAGATCAATTTTGAACGGCGTAATGCTAATTAAAAAAATCTTCTTTACAATCAAAAATATAATAGTAGACTTTTCAACGAAAAATATTGGACTTTCAGCCAAAAATAGTTCGATTTTCTTATTGGGTTCTATTAATTATTTTAATTTCTTTTCAATGATGACGAGACGTAATTCGAGAAAGAACTTCAAATAAATTTTAATTGTTGTTTAAATTAACAAAGTTAATATTTTATTTAATCTTTCATTCTAGTCTTAACATATCATAATTCAGTTCGCATTTATGGGGGAAAAACGGGAAAAGGAACTTTCTTGAAAACAGAAAGAAAAAAGGAATTCTTTTTTAAAAAGTGGAAAAAAAGGGCAAAACGCCTGCAGGGTTGACACGCGAACTATTAGGTATATCAAAGATATTAGAGCATAGGTAATGAAAAAGAGCAATAAATATATATTCATTTCAATAAAAAGTATTATTTCAAGGTCTAAAATTAATGATTGAATATAAGATTTCTTGTTAATATTGAATCGAAATTCAATTTTCTTCCCAATAGTTCCAAATTGGCGGCGCTGTCTTAACTACCCAACAGTATAGGACAATACGCCTGTGGGATACCTCTGTGACTTTGAGAACAGCGCCATCTGACACGCGAACTATTGGGTATATCGAAGTTAATTGGGCAATGTTTATGAAAAAAAGCAGTGAATATCAATTAATTTTAATCAAAAATGTTAATCATCGGTTCCAAATTGATTGTTTACTATAAAAATTTTCGTTAATATTCACGAAGAAAAAAAACGCACTGTTATAGTAGGCTGAGCTCTTAATATTACAGCACGAAACTTCATGTGCGAAATTGGTATGAATTTCTACCAATATTGGCATCAGGTTAGACATTTTTAGCATTAAATGTCCCATACCATAAAAGAAACTTGCCTTACTACGGTTGTAAGAAAACCCATCCTCTTACAGTATGAGTACTCTTGCAAAAGCGATGTTAGGCCACGCGTGCCGGCGCTTGCTGTGAAGCTAGGTTCGTAAGTAGGGGTGGCCTAATATCTCTTTTGTAAGAGTACTCATACTCTAATAGGGTGAGTTCTTTACAAATATAGCAAGGCGAAGTTCGAGCTATTTTTGCGAGGGATAACGGCTTTAAAAGCATTGAATGAAACCTGCGACAAAAGCATGACTAGTTTTTTTCACTAATCATTTGCAATGATTCAATTTGCAATCAATCAATGCTGCAATCTTCAGCTGCAATCAATTTGCTTAAAAAAATTCTTACTATTAAAGGCATATTTTTTTCTCCGTGTTGAATTGAAATTCAAATTTCTTCCCAATAGTTCCAAATTGTTGGCGCTGTCGTAGCTACCCAACAGGCGTATAGGAGATAGTGTGAAGCCTGCAACTTGTCTTCAGCTGCAGGTTTGACTCTCGTCAGCAATCGCCTATTTTGCACATATGTATCACAAATAGCTATTTTATTTTTCCATTTTCCAGCTCGCTTTGAAATTGCTACTAACCTGGTATACTATACAGGGATACCGAGCTGTCTCTAGAGAAGCGAGATGAGCCCCCTAGGCTGCCAAGGGGACTCTTGCCACCCTGATAGCTTCGAAGCGGCTTGGCTGGTGCCACCCCGCCACCTATCCAATCACCGAAACCAGAATAATGTACACCAATTACTATCGATCAAACCTAGCAATGTTTGACCTCAAGGGTTTCAGTATGTCCACTCCTCAGACTAGAATCCAGTCCAGGTTTAGTCAAAGGGTTACTAATAAATATAGCAATAGGCAATCGACAAATCATCAAATTAAATGAAAAATTAACTTACATTTTGTATTATTACAGAGACAGGCCTCGAACTCATTTGAAAAATTCAAAATAGTGTCAATAGTAGCATAAACCTTAAGAAATATTGAGAAAGTAGTGACATGCAATTTTTGAAAATATTACATCGAGGGGTTAACTATTTTCGTATGATATACTATGGTAGTCCAAAAAATCGTATTTCCATTTTTGGTGATCAGCCCCCCCCCCTTTGTTTGTTTTCCGGAAAAAGAAATTCGATTTTTTTTATCGGTCAACATTAACCCGTGCTTTTGAAATTAACATAGGACATTGGGTTGATGGGATTTGGTTAATAGGATAAGGATTGACGGGAAAAGCTCAGTTTGCGAAAAAATGTACTTTTTATCAACTTTTTGCAAGTTAAAGTTAGACGTTTATAGAGAAAGATTTTTGGAATAAGTGTCACCCAAAAATTTTAATTTTGACGACCCCAACATATTTTTGAACTAATTTTCAACTGTATCAAAATTATTATTTGTTTAAACAACTTTTTCCCCCTGTAAATCGGGAAAAGTTATTATTTTTCGGGATAAGTGATAAAGTTTATAAGTGTCAAGAGTTATTTCTTTTGCTTAAGATATTTGAAATTATTAAAAGGTTTTCTATTTGTATAATGTTTTTTCCGTCAAATCGTACAAAATATTATTTTCTGGAATTAATGACACAATTAAAGAATGATAAGAGCAATTTTTAAGATATTTAGTAATGATTTAAACAAATTTTATTTGTATAAACTATTTTTCCCCTGTAAATCTTGAAGTTATTATTTTGTTGAAATAATGACGCAGTTAATGAATTGAAATTTTTTTGTGAAAGACAGTTAGCAATTGTTTGAACATTTTTTTCTCCTTGTAAATCCAGAAAACTTTCTACTTTCTGAAATTAATGAAGCACTTAATGAATGTAAAGAGTGATATTTTTTGTAAGAGACAGTTTGCAATTATTTAAACAATTAATAACCAATTACTTGCGTCTTTTCACAAAAAAGGTGGAGAAAATCCTAGTTTTTTCGAATCTCTTACAATATTTCCCTTATTATTTAGTATTTTCTTTTCTCATAACTTATAATCTAATTATTTAAACAATAATCATTTTTTAGAATGATGTTTAGGGTTTTGCAATCCTGGGCAGAAACCCTTACAATTTCGGTAGGGTGTCCGTCCGTCCATCCGTCCATCCGTCGTACTTTTTTTCAAGGAAAGAAGTGAGGAGGGAAGTAGGGAAAGTTAGGGGAAATTATGGGAAGGAAAGTGGGAAAACTAGGGGAAGGAAAGTAGGGAAAATGAGGAGAAATGAGAGGGGGGGAAGAAGAAGAAGTGAAGGGAAATGAGGGGAGGAAAACAAGAAAAAATGAGATGAGAGAAAATGAGGGAAGTCAAAGTAAGGGAAAATTAAGGGAGGAAAAGCAAGGGAAAATTATAGGAGGTAACGTAGGAGAAATGAGAGGTCGCAAAGTAGAAGAAATGATGGTAAATGAGGGGAGGGGCAGAGAAGGCGAAAAAGGGGAGTGAATGTAGGGGAAGCGAGGAAAAATATGGCGAGTGAAGTAGGGGACGTGAGGGGGGAAAGTAGGTGAAATAAAGGGCAAAGGGGAAGTTCGAACGGCCTAATGAATGTCCTTATAAGTTACGAAATCCTTTGTTAAAGGCGCCTTACAGGGGGGGAGGGGGGGGGGGGATATTTGAAGAAACGAAAATTGTTTAAATGATAGCCACATATCCTAAACAAAAAAATGTTACTCTTGAAATTCGTTAATTGTGTAATTAATTCCAAACAATACTGATTTTTCACGATTAAATGAAAAAAATTATACAAATAGAAATTTTTTAAACTATTGAAAAATTGCAAAATATGTTAAGCAAAAAATATTATTTTAAACATTCATAAACTGTATCGTTTATCTAAAAAAAATAACTTTTTACGATTTACACCGAAAAAAAATGGTTTAAAAAATTGAAAATACCATCTTTAGCATTAATTTGACTTAAAACTGCTATTTTACATTTTTTTAGGAGTTTTCCGGGCACATCAAGGGTGTTGGGTGGGTCAAAATTAAAAGTTATTGGGTGAAAATTATTCCTTGAACATTTCTTAAGAAGTGACTAAATTTTAATTTACAAAAAGTTAATAACAAGTACAATTTTTTTTCATTTTTTCGAAAACTGAGCTTAAAGGATTTGAAAAAGAAAAAAAAGGAAATTCTTTTTCCAGAATACGAACAAATTGGGGGGATCGATCACTAAGAAAATATAAAAAAAATTCAAAAAGTATAAAATTGGACCATCCTAATGATACTCATATACAATATATCTCTTCTATAAAATCGCCTGAAATCCATTCCAATATTTTTAAATACCCGAAAAGCTATGATTCCCTTAAATCTAATGAAACCCCTTGAAGCACCATGAAATCCATAGAAATCTCTAGATGTTTCTTAAGATTTTATTTCGTTTGATTGATTCCCTGAAGTTCTCTAGGAATCCGTTGAAATCTCTTCAAAATTTTCAAATATAATTATTATCCTGGATACCTTTTTGAAATATGTGCATTGCAATTTTTTTAAATGCCATGAAATTTGTTTAAATCCCTTAAAAAATTTGTGATTTTCTGAAATCACTTAAATTTGTTCAAGTCCCTAGTAATCCCACAAAAATAAAATAAAATCCCTATATACCTTTTAAATTCCTTGAAAAATAATAAAGGCTTTGAAATCATATGAATTCACTTGAAATTACATAAAATGAGATAAAGATGAATATTATATTATAAATATAAATAATATAAATAATAAAATCCCTTGAAATCTTTGATATTTTTTGAAATTCCTAGAAATATTTCAAAATACCCTAAAAGCTTTGTAATCCTTCAAAATCTTTAAAATCTATTAAAAACCCTTGAATTCTGTTGAATCTATTGATTCATTGATTGACTGATTGATTGATTAATCTATTTTGAAGTCCTATGAATCCCTCAAATATTATAACATTCCTTGAAATCTTCCGAAATCCTACGAAATCATTTGAAATTTCTTAGAAATTATTTAATCTCTTGAAATTTTCTATAATCCTAAGAAGTTTTTTGAAATCGCATTAAATTCCTTGGAACATGATGAAATTTTGAGTATCTTTTAAAATTCCTTCAATTATGTCTAAATCTATGAAATCCTCTGAGACACCACAAAATCCCATGAAATAATATAATCCTTGAAATGTTTTAAATTTGTCGGAATATTAACAATCTTGAAATTTCTATTTTTGAAATGGCGTATATTTTATTTTAGCCAATCAGCGAAAAAGTTTGAAAATATGCTTGAAGGAAAAATGAAAATATAGTTGCATCAGCGATAAATTTGAGAGACTTAAAAAAAAGTTTTAAAAAGTGACAAAAGTGTCGTGAGTCCGAGGCCTGCAGTGTCTACTCATCTGGAAAACCTGGAATTATCAGGGAATTTTTTCGAGCGTGCCTTAATTTTTTTTCTTAATTGTAATATTAAATTAAATAACGATGTTTTTTCATTTTTAAAGTAATGTTACAGTACTGAATTTATACTTATTTTTGAAAAAACTTCTTTTTAGCATTTTCACTAATCTCAGGAAAATGTGTGAAAAAAGTCTTTCCAATTTTTTGCGGATTTTAATCCACAATTTTCTAAGAGATTATTCCTATTCATTTTATCCCTGTTTCCGTTAAAAATTCTTTAAAATTTCTGTAAATAGAAGATTTTTTTCGCGTGCCCAGGAATCAAAATGTGAAATACAGCGAATTACAAAAATTTAATTTTGGTTTTTAATCAGATTATTTTTATATCATGTGCTTTAAAAAACTTTCTGATCATATGTGAGCTTTTTATAATATAATACACTAGGGAAAAATAGGAATCGAAATTGGAATTACAGCAAATTTTCAGAATTTGGAATGTAATATTTAATAGCATTTTTTCCTAGTGTAGGTATTTCAATGCTAAAGAAGCCACAAATGATCAGAAAATTTTGTAAACCACAAGATATAAAGATAATTTCATTAAATACCAAGATGAAAATTTTTGTACTTCGCTGTATTCCAAATTTTGAATCCTGGGCACGCGAAAAAAATCTTCTTCTATTTACACAGATTTTTAAGAATTTTTAACAGAAGAGGGATTAAATAACAAAATCAGCAATTAAAAAATTCAATGTATTTCCAATTTCAATTTCTGGGTCCTGGCGATTTTTTTTCTAGTGCATTTTTGACAATGAAAAGTTTTAAAATACCCGAAAAAATTCTCCTATTTACATGAGTGTTAAGAATTTTTTTCCCAAAAAGAAGGGCGAATTATATAGGAAATATCTCTTAGAAAATGGTTTATTAAACTCCGTAAAAAATTTGGAAACACTTTTTTGACCTCCAGGAATGTAAAAAAAAAATAAAAACCAAGAAAATTAATTAAATCAATAAATTAATTAAGTAACATCGTTATTTAATTTTATATATAAAAGCACCATTTTTACACAGTTAGATGCTTATAAGGACTAAAAAATGTTATTTATAATTAACTCGCGTAATTGTTTCTTTTCAAATGTTCCGTCAAAATGCCCCCCGAATTTTGACGAAAATTAAAAATACATATTTATTATCTCAAGCTTAATTCGGCAAAAAATGGCTTATTTTATATTAATTTCCGCTGTTAATGGCTTACTTTTCTTTGGAATAAAAAACAACAAAATTCACGTTTGCCGAAACAAAATAAGCCATCAACAGCGAAATTCAGAAGAATTTTTTTTGTTGCAAAAATGGGCTTGGGAGACCCCTACATATATATATTTTTAATTCTGCAAAATTGAGGGGACATTTGACACCAAGAGGAACAATTTGTAGGGGAGCTATTTTTTTTTAATTTTCTGATTTTTAAATAAAAAGTATTATGCAATACTTTGAAGGGTTTTATAGTCAGAATTACCAGGAATTTTTTTTCTTCAAAATTTGAGTAGACACCCTATATGTGTAATAATCATTGTATATAAATCTAATTTTGATTCTATAATTTTACTTGAAGTGACACACATTTCATTGTTTAAAATTCTTCACACTACTTATATTAAATTGTTTTAATCTTTAATATAGTTGAAGAAACTCTTCCTTATCTTTTCAATTGTTATCTTTTCATGCAAGAATTTTTTATTATATTCCCTGGCGGAAAAATTATGTATAGTTTATACATAGTGTGAAGTATTATATACATATAATATTCATTTGTTTTATACAACAAATTTATAAAACAAATGAATATTATATATAATACTTCATATACAAACTATATATCATTTTCCCACCTGGGTTGTTAGTTTTAAACATACAAAAAGGTAAAAAATTAATGTGCGTTGCAACACTTGAAAATTTCTCCATCATGCTGTAAAACATAACGTTTATGCTTAAAACTGCCAAATATTTATTTAAGATTTATTGAAAAATGAAGTGATTCTCTTTGTAGGTTACAGCAAATACTTTCACCTACATTCTACAATCTATTTATAGTTTGTTGTTGACTTTTAATACTCAATTAGATGTTTTACATGTAAATTATTCATGACAGGATAGTTATTACTATATACAATATAGCGGCAAAATTGTAATTACACTGACGCTGTAGGGCAATTTGTTTGTTTTAATATCTTTTATGGTGCACTAAATTGAACCATGGTATATTGCTAATTTTTATCCATGGCACAAAACCTTTATCCTAGATTAAAGAAATTACGCAATAGAGCAATTAAAATCACACGAGTTATTATTATTTAAATTCTTGGGTTCTAGAATGACCTTTTATTTATTATTTTATTCATTTTATAGTTATCGACGCAACATGAGGTTTTTTCCAGCTTTTAGGAATATATTGTGAAAAAGATCATCGATATGGTTATTGTATGGACAAGAAAATATTTCTTTGGCCCAACTACATTTTTTGGTTATTTCACGCAAATCTTATGGTAGAAATTTGGTTTATTTAACAAAAAAATGTTGTTGGGTCAATCAAATATTTGTTTGAATCAACCAAAATTTGTTTGAATCAACCAAAATTTGTTTGATTCGGCCAAAATTTTATGTATATCCAAGAAGACAGTATTTTGGTTTAAGAAATTTTTTTTTCAGAGTAATAACTTTACCGCTTCTATGGAATTCTGATGGATTATGCATTCTTTTATTCATGAAACAAAATTACTTGCCATATTCCTTTACATCATATCCATTTTCATAACTGCTAGAATCAGAGCGTTTTGTTATCTACTAATGCAGGATCTACACTGTTCTACAAATCTAAAGCATGCAGTAAAAAAGCCAAGACTCCGAGTGCGAGCAGTTTAAATCAAATTACCAACTTTATTGTTCATTAGGGGCCGTACATAAACTATATTATCAAATAAAAAAAATGTATATATATATATATATATATATATATATATATAATATAAATAAGAAAAATAATTGAAAATCAACCCAAAACAGATGCATTTTTAATCAAAAAGTTGAATTTTCAAGCCAAAAAGACGCACTTTCTTAGAAGACAGTTCAAGTTTTAAACTAAAAGTTGAATTTTCAAAAAAAAATTTAATTTTCAACCACAAAAGGTCAATTTTCAAACAATAAAGATCACTTTCCTATCAAAAAATGAAATTTCAATCAAAATGGTCGAGTTTTCAATCAAAAAGATTAGAATACAAGCAGAGTTGCATTTTCAACCAAATAGTTGAATTTTGAAGCCAAAAAGACAAATTTTTAGAAGACAGTTTAATTTTCAAACCAAAAAGTTGAATTTTTAACCAAAAAAGTTCTATTTCAAACAATAAAAATTACTCTTTTATCATAAAATATGAATTTTCCCAAAAGGACGAATTTTCAACAAAACAGTTGAATTTTAGACCAAAAAGATGACTTAAAGAAAATAGTTGAATTTTTAACCCAAAAATGGATTCGTTGAATTTTCAGTTTAAACATTAATTTTCAAAAAAAAAAACATAACAATTTTTAACAAGATGAACATTTAACAAAATACATGATCTTTCAACCACATGGATGAATTTTAATCTAAAAAGTATAAGTTTTCAACAAAAATGTAATCCTTAATGGAATAATTAAATTTTCAAGTGAAAAAATTCATTGTAGACGAAAGAAAAAAGAATTTTCAACACGATATTAAAATTTTCAACCAATAAAGATCACTTTTCTACCAAAATATGAATATTCAATCCAAATGGTCGAATTTTCAATCGAAAAACATAAAAATACAACCAGAGTTGCATTTTCGACCAAAAAGTTGAATTTTTAAACAAAAAGTTTTATTTCAACCAATGAAAATGACTCTTTTTATCATAAAATATGAAATTTCAATCCAATAGGACGAATGTTTAACAAAACAGTTGAATTTTAGACTAAAAAGATTACTTCAACAAAATAGTTAAATTTTCAACAAAACAGTTGAATTTTTAACCAAATAGTTGAATTTTCAACCAAAAAGATTTATTTTCTACCAAAAAATCCGAATTTCCAACAAAATACATGAATTTTAAACCCAAAAATGGATTCGTTAAGTTTTCAGTTTAAAAATTAATTTTCAAAAAAAAAAAAACAATTTTAAATGACTTGAATTTAACCAAAAAAATCAAATTTTTAACAAAATTGTTGAATTATTAACCAAATATACAAATTTTTTATATGAAAGATGAATTTCCTACCTAAAAAGATGAACATTTAACAAAATACATTATCTTTCAACCACATGGATGAATTTTAAACTAAAAAGTATAAGTTTTCAACAAAAATATAATCGTTAATGGAATAATTAAATTTCCAGGTGAAAAAAATTAATTGTTGCCAAAAAAAAACGAATGTTTAACACAATAATGAAATTTTCAACCAAAGCAAAGAAGTGAATTTAAAAAATGAATTTTGAAGCCAAAAAGACGAATTACCTACAAAACAGTTGAATTTTCATTCGGAAAATATGATTTTTCAAAAAAAAAGTTAATTGTCTACCAAATAGTTTACTTTTATACTGAAATAGTTTATTTTTCAACCAAAAATATAAATTTTTTAAGTCCGGGAAGTAATAAATAGAATGTTTAGAAATGGAAACAAAATAGAACTTTTTTTTCTCCATTTCTTACGACTCTTCCAGACTTTATTGTTATACGTAATTAATGTCATAAGAAATAGAAAAAGTTATGTTTTTTGCCATTTCTAAACATTCTAACGAAATAGTTGTATTTTCAACTAAAATTATGAGTCTTCGATAAAAAAAAATAATTTCCTAAAAAGTATAGTTCAACTTTAAACCAAGCAGTTGGACCTTTCAAACACAGAAGATGAATTCTAATTAAAAAATGTCATAGTTGATATTTCAACCGAAAAGATCACTTTTTCGCCAAAAATGAAATAGTAACATTTACAGTTTAAAAAATTCATTTTCAACCAAAAACAATCGAATTTTCAAGAAACTAGTTAAATTTTGCACCAAAGATATGAAGTTTTAACTGAAATGATGAATCTTCAAAAACAACAAAAATGAATTCTTAACAAAAGAGTTCAACATTGAACCAAATGGTTGAATTTTTAACCAAAAAGATGATTTTTCAGCTAAGAAGATTAATTTTCTACCAAAAAAAAACGATTTTTCCACAATATGCTTTTTAAACCACATAGTTGAATTTTCGACTGAAAAAAATATTTTTTCAACCAAACATTTAACTAAAAAATATAAATTTTCAACCAAAAACAAAATAGTTAAATTTTTATTTAGAAAATTAATTTCCAGCCAAAAATGAAACGAATTTTGAACAGAATAACAAGCAAAATAGTTATATTTTCCACCAGAGATGAATCTACAAACAAAAGAATAAACTTTTAAACAAAAATAGTTGGATTTTCTCATGAGATTCTAATAACTCAGTTCGCATTTAAGCGAAAAGGCGAGAAAAAGGGGAAGTTTCTTAAAAACAGAGAAAAAAAGAGGAGCTATTTAAAAAAGGAGAAAAGAGGAATATGGGGAAGAATGATCAGTCTGAAGTATGAAAGCGATTTTCAAAGTTATTAAGTTACTATTGAACTGTACATCCCCTCTTACATTACAGTTTCTGGACAGCCCTTGAAGTACACAATAGACTCATTATTAGTTGAAAAATATTTTTAAAACGTTTACAAAGGAATATACCATGCAAATAGCTACATGCAGATGAAGATAGTTTTGTTTAATCAAATCTGATTAAGTCATAAACAATGAATTGTATTGTGCAACACTTCACTTAAAATGTTCGAGATGTGATGAGCTGTGCACAAACAATGTTTACGATAGAGCCTGATAATTAAAATTATATCTTATGATATGATTCGCCTCCTTTGTTACATGAATTTTATACAAATTATCTACATTCAGATATTGCTGGTGAAATACGCATTGTTATAATTTTTCTAAATATTTTGATTTGAATTCAGTTATGTATATATTCATTTAAAATGAACGGCGAAGGAATACTTCAAAACTGATTAGTGAACGTTATGAAAATCATTTTTTTTAAATTACTTACCTGGAGTCTTCGATTGTGTTGGTGTGGAATTAGGACCTCCAACTGATGATGAAGCTGGACTATATGCTCGAAGAAGAGGTCCTCCCCGAGGAAGTGTGCTGCTACCACTCATATAGTAATTGCCGGAAGTTGCATTTTTTGCATTCTGAAATATAAATTGTATTTACTTTACCAATATTCGTATATCAAATATTTATATACACTAAACGCAAAAGTTGAGTAACAGTCTTAAAAGTTTATCTACTCTTCATAGAATCATGTTTTGCATTACAATTAAATGTATGCTCTTTAATTTTTGCAAAATACAAAATTTTTCACGGTTATTGAAATTAAAAGGTTCAAACTGTTGAAGCTGAAGATTTTTTGAAGTAATCAAAACTAAACTGCAAATTAAAGCAGCCAAAATTGAACTCTTCTGAAGACAGTCGAATTTTCGAGCGAAAAAGTTGATTTTTAAACAAAACGATTGAATTTTTAACCGAACAGTTGAATTTTCAACCAAATTATTGAATTTTTAAACAAAAAAGATTAAAATTCAGCCAGTAAAAGTTGCATTTTCAACCAAATAGATAAATTTTCAAACAAAAAAGACGAATTTTTTAGAAGACAGTTGAATTATCAACCTGAAAAAATTAATTTTCAACAAAAAATATGAAATTTCAACCAAATAGTTAAGTTTCCAAACAAAATAATTTTCAACAAAATAGTTTCATTTGAAACCAGATACTTGGACTATCAATTAAACGAGACGAATTTTTAACAAAATAGTTAAATTTTCAACCAAGTTCACTTTACGAGCCAAAAAGACAAATTTTTCAGAATACAGTTCAATTTTCAACAAAGATTCATTAAAAAAAAATCCAACCAAAAAGAAATACTTTTCGACCAGAAAATATGTTTTTTTTTTTAATCCGAAGCGACGAATTTTCAATAAAACAGTTGAATTTTCGATCAGAAAATTGTCATAAAAGTAATTGAACCTTTAACCAAATACTTGAATTTTCAACCAAATGGTTGACTTGTCAAACAAAAAAGATTAAAATTCAACTACAAACAGTTGAATTTTCGTTGACAATTTTCATTAAAAAAATTTATTTCCCACAAAAAATGAAAGGAATTTTGAACAGAATAGCGATCAAAATAGTTACATTTTCCGCCACAAATGAATCAACAACAAAAATGAACTTTTAAACAAAAATTTGTTGAAAATTTTCGTTGAATTTTCAAATCATAAAGAAGAATTGTTTAGAAGACAGTTGAATTATCAACCTGAAAAGATGAATTTTCAACAAAAAAGATAATTTTCAACTATAAAAAATGAATTTTCAACCAACTTGTTGAATTTTCAAAAAAAAAATCATTGTGATCCAAACAGTTGCATTTATAACTAAATACTTGAACTTTTAATCAAACGAGACGAATTTTCAATAAAATAGTTGAATTTTCGACCAAAAAAAGATGACTTTTAAAAAAAAAATTGTTGAAATTTCAACCAAATAATAGAATTTTCAACAAAACAGGATGAGTTTTCAAAAAAAAAAAAAACGAATGTTCAATAAGCAATAATATAAGATATTTACTTTTGAGTTTTCACACTAAAAAGATAAAAATTCGACAAAAAACAGTTGCATTTTCAACCAAGTAGTTGAATTTTCAAACCAAAAAAGATTGAATAGATTTAAATTTTTAACGAAATAGTTCATTTTACAAGCCAAAAAAACGATTTTTGTAAAATAAAATTTAATTTTTAACAAAAAAATTAATTTTCGACCATAAAAGATCAATTTTTAATCCAAAAGGACAAATTTTCTATCGAAAATGACAAATTTTCAAAAGAACATCTGAATTCTAGAACAAAAAACATTACTTGTTAACAAAATAATTGAATTCAGAACCAAATAATTTAACTTTTATAATCTACAAACAGGAATGTTCAATCCAATGGTGGAATTGTCAAACAAAAATGCTTGAAATTCAAATACAAACAGTTGCATTTTAACAAAATAGATGAATTTTCAAACCATAATGATGAATTTTCATCCGAAGAAATCAATTTTTAAATAAAATGATGAATCGTCGACCAACAAAATGAAATTTTAACAAAGTAATTCATCTTTTAGTCAAGTAATTTTCTTTTCAACAAAAAAATACGAATTCTCAACGAAAAATGTAATAGTTGAATTCAACGCCAGGAAGATTAATTTTTTAGAAAAAGTTGAATTTTAAACAAAAAAGTTTAATTTCAACCCATAAAGATGACTTCTCTACCATAAAAGATGAATTTTTCATCCAAGCAAACGAATTTTCTACCAAAATAGTTAAATTTCCAACCAAAAAGGATGAACTTTCAACCAAAAATAGTTGGATTTTCATATTAGGATCCATTACTTTAGTTCGCATTTAACCGACAAACGAGAAAAAGGGGAAGTTTCCTGAAAACAGGGGAAAGAGTGTGAAGTCTGTAACTAAAATTTAATCTACTGGATTTTCTTACTCGACAAGTACTTGTACAGATATTTTTTATCATTAAGAACGATTTATTATGTGCTGCTGTTGATATTAAAAGCTGTCCATTATTGTATCAAATTCAAGGATTTTTTTTATTGAAAATGAAACAAAATTCCGGGTCCCCCTAAAAATTCCCGATTTCCCGGTCCAGTGGCCCTGAAAATGCCTCCGGAACGGTGCTCTTATTTTATATTTGATTTAACATTTGATTAAAGATTGTTTTCATTTCCCACAACCTAAACGTCATATCTTTCGTCATATCTAAAGACCCGGAAATATCTCAAAATCTGACCTCTATTTATTTGTATTATCAAAACGGCTATGATGTGCGTATAAAGGTTTTGTGTGCCTCGAAAACCCTCCAGGCTAAACTTGCGATGCTGATTTGGCATTGATTGTACTACTTGTGAAACAGTGAATATCGATCAACCAACATAAAGAGCCACTAATTTAATTCCAATATTAGGGACCAAAAAAACGCCCCCTTTACTGATTTTTTCTCAATTTTAAATCAATTCTATTTCTCCCACGAATTGGCAAAAAAGTATGATTAAAATTGGCAACCAGCAGCGGCCGATATGAGCCCCAGGTTAATTCTTTAAGGCTTTATTGTCCGCAGCTTGATAACCTTGCGCCATCTTGCATCAATTGTAAGCGCACATGGTCCGTCGAAATTTAAAAGAGCGGGGCAATACGGGTATGGGTATTCTGGCACGAGGTCTCCCCCTTAACTTGTTAGATTTCCACCACAAGAGAAACAACACTCGACTGATACGACCGCGGATACTTAATTCGCATTCATGTTTAAAACGAGCAACAACCAACCACGACCGGTTAAATATTCCTAGACAAGTTAACAGTAAAGACAAGTCATCATTTGCATTTGAAAAGAAATGAGAAAGTTACATTTTTCATTAAGATGTTGCACTACTGTACTACTGTTGCTATACACAGACGTCGATTCTATTCGTACGGACCATGCTCCGGTTTGGACGGAAGGAAAATTCTTTTTGACGGAAAAGACAACGAAAACACCAATGCACAAAGTGCAAATGACACAAAGAGGATACATTCAGGTAAAAATTAATTTTTTTACTCAGAATTAAACATCTGCAGTGATCAGTTTAGTTTTCTGTGTAAATAGGTGAGATAAATAAAATAAAATGACGCTAATTAGACATTTTCATCAGTTTTTACGGTGGGAACTACCAGTACCAGAAATTAACGAATACACTTTCTGCCTTTGGGTCAAATCTTCGAATCTGACCTATGCTCAGTCGTTTTTCTCATATTCAAGTAAGTCAAGTTTGTCTTATCCTTATCCATTATTCGTATAACAAGTCATCACTTTTTGCTTTGGGCAATATGACAATACAGAAAAAAATTAAGTTTAATTTTGAACAAAAAAATTACGTTAAAACTTTCTGAAACAATACTGAACCACAACTGGTTCATTTTGAAGAATATAAATATTACAGCTATTCAATTGTTTTCATTTTGCCATTGATCATTACAGAGAACATTGCTGAAGTTCAAAATGAGTTTATAAGAAAATTGTGAATTTAGTTTGGGCTAGAAAGCGCATGCTTTAGCAAATTAATACTCAGGTTAATTTAAATTAATACCCCAGTTTTTTCTGTAAAATTTACTTTTTTCCTTTTCAGAAAACGAGAAAGATCGTTTAATACGGTCCTGGATATCACCACGCGGTCAAAGCATTCACTTGGAAATAGGCGATGTAGAAATTTTTCAAGTTCCCTTTTCTGTCCAAGAAAATAGGTGGTACCACTTATGTCAAAGTTGGCAAAGTAAAGATGGACGGTACGCATTGTGGATAGACGGAAGAATTGAAACGCAAGGCTACGTAACAAAGGTACAATTTTTAAATTTGATAGTTAACCATTTTGTAAAGTATAAGATTATTTTAATAGCTTTTGCAGAAATAAAAAAAGTAATCGCAAAAATAAAGAAAAACTTGATTTTTGTTTTGCTTCCTCATAGGGGGAGGTTTGTAATTCTGTAATTTTTCAAATCTACTTTTTGGACATATTTCGATATAATTCGATCAAAGGAACTCAGAAATGATCGGTCAATTAGAAAGTGGTTCTTTGTGTTTAGAAATTTGAACAAAAAGTTCACTTTGTCTATAAAAGAAATACTTTTTTGATAATCGAAATAAAACAATACTGGTGGAGTCCACGTCATCTGATCACGGAAATTTTTATGTCGTAATTGGATTTGGTTTAAATTCAGGATATACGGCTGTTTGATAGTGAAAAAAAATCCCACCAAATATTTTTCGGAAATTCGAAAAAATGGGGGACTTGTGGGACTTTCAGTTTTTGGGCAACTTTTTTTAAAATGCCATCTCTTAGGTTCTAATTGACCGATTTAACTTTTTCACGTCCAAATTTACTTGCTACAAGATACACTTGAAAATAAATAAATAAATGAATAATTTTTAAACATTTTCTTTAAAGACTCTAAATTAAAAACGCGAAAAAAATTCATTTCCATGCCACAATTTTCGTCCGACTTGAGCTTTTTTTACTGAGGGTTAATAAAACTCTGGATACTAGGTTATTAGCCGATTTTAGAAAAAATGGTATTACTTTTTATTTAATAAATAGAATGTGAAATAAAAATGTGTAGATTCTTGAAAAGTACCGTACTCTAATTATTACTCATTCCAACTCATCTAGAATCAATGAAGCAACTGTCCAGAAATATTTTCCAGTAGGACTGTAGAAGTTTAAAAATGTATGCAATTTGTTATAAACAAATAAGGGGATACAAATAGTTTCGTGGGGATTAACAGTGTTTAGTCGTTAGTTAAAACTAAATTTTCACAATTTAGAGACAAAAAGATTTTCTGAATTGAATAATTGAAAATTAATACATTATTTATAATTTAATCAATAATTAACCGTTCCAGTTATTTGTGATAAAACAAATGCCGTTGCGTTCACAAAATCGACCATAAATTACTTTATAATTAGACACAGTTTACATATTTGATGACCGGGTAACAAATGGTAATTATTTAAATGTTTGTTATTAAATAACAAATTATTCATTAATTTTTATTCATAAAATTCAGGAAACCGTTTTGTCTATAATCTATCGTCTATTGTATTATTTGTTTATAACAAATCTTGGAAAACATTTTTGGATAGTTTTTTTATGTATTCTAGATAGTTTGTTATTAATCTGAATATTTTAGAGAAATCAACAAATGTTTATTTTGCATTTTATTTATCAAGTCAAAAAGTAATTAAACATTTTTTTGATCGGCTAATACCGATGTAAATTAATTTGTCCAGACACTTCATTTGCCGCGCCCCTAGCCGCGCCATACAAGACATGACGTTTGAATTTTTTTCTTGAAACCAGTTGCAGTCCCACTCTAATATTTTCAGGACTTATAGAGCGCACTTACACTTTCTTTTCACAAAAAAAAAATAAAAAGACGCCTTTTTTGGATATCTCCTTTTTAATTTTTTTTTCTTTTAACAAAGTTTTTAAAAATTATTTTTTCTTTGGTTTTCATTTTACTTTGAAGTGTCTCTTATAACAAATAAATTCAGACTTAAAAGGGGGTAATTGGCCAATTAGAACCAAAAATACGACATAAAAAAGAAAAAAGTTGCATAAACTGAAGGGTAGCACAGCAAATTAATAAACACACATTTTGTCAAAAATGAAGAGAGCAAGTAATAATCTAGGGAAAAAAATCTTAGTTTTAAATTGAATTGAGAAATCGATTTTTAATTACCGTCTGAGGAAGTAAAAACGCCCGTCCCAGCCTCAAAATAAAAGCTATCTCGTTCCCTTATTCGGAATTGGTTGACTTTTTTTAATCAACATCTTTTCGCCTTCATTCAGCAACTAATAATCTAGAAATCAAATAACTCAGTTTTCAATTAAACAGAAAATTAGATTTTACAGAACGTTTTTTGTCTCTGAAAGTCGGCCAAATGTGTGTCCATTCATTTTGCTGTGCTACCCTTTAAACTCAAAGTCCCATAAGTCAGCCATTTTTTCGAATTTTCGATAAAAAAAATTTAGTGACATTTTTGTTCACTGACGAACAATCATATATTCTGAATTCAAGTCAAACCCCATTCCAACATGAAAATTGCCGTGGTCAAATAACACGTACTCCACCTACTACATCAGAGGTATTTGTTCGCGTCTTCGAGACGCATCGATCGACCTATTGTGGAACCTTCATGACCTTTCACGATCTATCAATAGCGATTTCTTAAATTCAAATAATTTTTTTACTTAGTTTACATAAGGAAAACTTATTTAATGTTTAAAATATGACATTAATGTAACTTGCAAAGTTGTTCGTTGCAACAAGACACATTGATTGACCTTTTGATGGTCTCCTTGATTTTTTGTATAAGATAGAAACATCAACTTGATGAAATAAGTGTCGGTTTTTTTGTTAGTGAAAATCAACATCCCTCTATAAGGAAGCAAGGTGCTCATAAAGTGAGAAATAAATCAATACATCCATAGTGAATATACCCATAGTGCTTCACAGCGATATATTTTTGTTGTCAAAAATCCACAACATTCTGAAATTTCAACAGATAGTATCTAGTCGTACTGAATAAATTCGGCTATTTGGACCGATATTTCCGTACGCGTAGACACTGATATTTAAATAACTGACTGTTGATAATAAGTCAAAAAATTTGAAATATTTTCAGATGGCTGGACATGTGATTCCCAGCAAAGGCGATATCGTTGTTGGCCAAGAGTACACTGACTTCGACAAAGGACTCGAAGATGGAATTGAAGGATCAGTCCTAGGTTTTAACTTACTCCTTGCTTCAGCTTTTGATCCGTATGAAACTTTTTTCAGTAACGATCAGGCTCTAAATTTATTATCAACTCCACCCGCACTTAGGAGAAGCATTGAGACTCCAAGCTTCTTCTCTGAGTTTGGAGAAAAACTTTCATCGAGTTCAAGTGATAGGAAACATAAAATCACTTTCGAAGAAGAATCCACGAGTTCATATCAAGAAAAATTATTCAGAAATTTTCCAAAAGATGTACAAGATCGCAAGAGGAAACAAATTGTGTTTAGGGAAGAAGCAGAAAGAAGCACTGATTATGAAAATTTTAAGAAACCAACAATACCGGATATCCCGTTAGGACTGCAATTAGTCACTATTTCTTATTCTCAATGTGAGATCGGGCGAGGAAGTCCTTTCATTGGCGGCCCTTTGATGTTGATATCATGGACAAGAACTCCGGTAAGAGTATTCGGTGGAGCTATAGTGAAAAATGTTAAGAGTGAATGTGGTAATTTTTGATATATAAGATAAAACGAGCGAAAATCAATGAGCATTTAACGAGGAAACAATGTGTTGCCGTTAATTGGAATTATTATTGCCATATATATAGACTTATAGAGTTCGTTATTATATAAGAAGAGCCAACTATCATCTTCACTTTATTTATATTTATATACTTTAGTATAACTTTTTATATCTCTGTATTTATACATTTATATCTTAGGTGTATTTAATAGACGTATTATTATGATTCATATTTTACATTAAATGATCGTTATATCATTGTCCCTCATAAATCATAAATACCTCACACTGTTGAAAACATCAATATTGTGCAGTTTCTTTGTATCATATATTTAATGTGAAACAATGTTTTAGCCCGTATTTTAGAAACAATTTGAGGAAATTTATTGACACTCATCTGGTGATTTATACCTTTCTTCAAACCAGTTTCAAACGATACTTCTCATTTTCTTTTTATTTAGTTAAGTCATTGAGATCGATCATTGGTATTAGAAATGCGTCAACGAAGGTGGCAAGAATTTCCTACCACGTATTTCAAAGACTATAGTAGTAATGAAACGTGTGAAAGTGCATACATGTATAATCTACATATACTCCCAAGCCAATGACGATGACCGCGATTTCGCCCGGAATAAAGTGAGATTGTAATTTGATTTTACTTCCTTAGTTGACACATCAATGTTGTATAAGATTCCTTGATATATGCTAATATCCGCATCTATCGAAATTGCAAGCAGCTTCACATGTATAAAACTGTTTGAAAAGTAATCCTCAATCCAATCTAGTGTTTCTAAATAAATCCGACCTTTTTCTCTACAATGGAAGTACGAGAAAAGTCCCTCTGATTATATGTTTGAGGTCATAAAAAGAATGAGATCGATATTAAACGAAACCTGTCAAACCCTAACGTATTATTCTTTGTAGCCATTCATCTCGCAAACATTACAAAACAATATTCTGGTTACTATTCCATTTATAAACGATGTTTCATTTCAATATAATTTGGCCTCTATTCTCGACCTTTATAAACACTTTCACCGCAATATAAAATAAGAGTAAGAATTGATACACATTGTGATTTTACGTTGCAATACCTAAAGTTGGTCACTTCATGATACACTGAGACTGACAAGTTACCATGAACTTGTCAGTTTCGCCGGATCTTTTTTCAGTAACGCTTACTTTCACCAAAAAGTACCTGAGAACTTATGCCGTAACAGAAGATTGTAAAGCGAGTCTTTTTTTTCACGTCAATTCTCCTTATTTTGATGTGACGCAATATCTGTATACTCTATACAGAAAGCAGTCTTCAAAGTAAACAACGATGTTCAAGACATTTTCATAAATTAAAAAAAGTAACAAAACATTTTTAACATTAAGAGCCGCCTATCTTACATCATTAGACTTACATCATCGTAATAAAAGTGTCGCTTTTTCGCCCGAAAAAGATTAAATATATAATTGTGTCACTGTGTATTTATGCAAATAAAAACTTCTTTATACCAACCTAAAGTATTTGAAAAATGTCATTTATCCTGCTTATAGAGACCAAATTTAAATTATCGCTCTTTAGGGCAACTGGAGAGTGCAGCCACGATTACAACAACTTTTTTATATTCCAATCTCGCTAAGGATATAGTCTAGTAGACTATTACTTAGTTTTTTTTAATGAATCCACTTTCCATAAATGAAGAAAGTCACACATCTATTTATAAACCAATTTATATTTATCCCTTTCGCATCCACGTTGTATACTGCCGTCCAAACAAGAAAAGTAGTAGCTAAATTTTGTATTAGTCCCCTGTCACCTGAACCTATTTACAAATTATATCTTAGTTTGCATATCGTTCGAATTTAAAACAACATATAAATTCACTTATTCGTTTTTTTGAAAGGTTAATTTTATGAAACTCATTTATATTTTGCTTTCTCAATTTATCACTGATTGCAAATACGATAGACAAGCGATATACGCCAGATATCGTAACTACACTTTCACATTGAAAACTGTGAATAAATAATAATTTCACATCACTAAATGAAAGATAGTAGCAAGTATACAACTTCTATATAATTTCCAAAAATTTACGTTCCAGTGCAGTTAAATTACCAAAAGATGAAAATTAATGTAATTTTTTTCTTACAGTGCAAGTTTACTCAGAGTGTCTACCTGTCGGATGATTTTAAATTTCCGGTCATTACCCGATTTTCTCCCGGTCAAATGCGATTTGACGGAAATTCGCATGACCTCACTAAGAATTTTAATTTTTTTAGGAAATTCCCTGTTCTATATCACAATTATAATTCTTTTAGAAAATTGCCCGTGCCAAGTCAAAATTACGATTCTTTTGGAAAATTCACTGTTCCAAGCCAGAATTATAATTCTTCTTAAAAAGTAAATAAAGCATCACTTATATTATCATTATTATCAAAAATGAAGTCTTGTTCATTGTACGTTTAGTTTAAACATTAAACAAACTGAAAAAAATCAATCACTGAAACAAATTCCCCGGTTTTTCTCGGTTAACAAAATGCCCCGTCTTTTCCCGGTCAGGTAGACATCATGTTGCTGATATTTCTATTATTATTATTTGTATTGAAAAATTCTATACTTTTATTGTTTCTGAAAATAATGCTATTCTTGACAGGAATAGAACAACTATTTCTACCAATACTGTTTCTGTCAAATGTGGATTATTCATGAATGTTTTGTCGCTTTTCTTAAGCGAACGTAATTCGATCAGAAGTAACGCAATGCGTTGAATGCGCAATGGAGTCTCGGTAAATTATTGCTTCAGAAGCGAAAAATGTCCGGGTTTTTTGTGCAGATCAAGCTAAAGTATCCTTACTTATCGCTTAAGATAAATTAATAAACACGTTGAAAAGTATAAACAAAAATTACTGAAAAAAAAAAATGATAGGCATACTCCATACAATTTACTGTATGTTTTTATGTTTTCCATTGTGTCTAATTTTCAACAATACACTGTTAGAAAAATCTCTACTAAATTTAGCATACATGTAATGGAAGCAAAAATGCACAACATGAAATTAAATTTAGTATACCAGCGTACAGTAAATTTAGTATATTTATACAGAATTTAGTACACGCGTATACTAAATTTCATATACGTGTATACTAAATTCAGTAAGAATATACTAAATTTACTGTACGCTGGTATACTAGATTTAATTTCAGGTTATGCATTCTTGCTTCCATTATATGTATACTAAATTTAGTAGAGATTTTTCTAACAGTGTAGCGCACCATCTCTTAAAAGCATTGTTTTCGTATAAATCGACATTTTCCTATATATGAATGAGAGTTCTTGCGTCCACAAAAACGGAATACTGCAATTTCATAAGTGATTGTTTTCCCACAACGCGTGGGCAGCAGCATTCTGTTCCCTGCTCGCATTCCTTGTATATTAGAATTATGAAAGACTTTCAATATGTTTACAATTCTGACGTTTACGATATAAAAAGAGTTTTCTTAAAATAGTGATTTATCCTAAATTTGAAATAATATGGGTTTTAGACAAAAGCAGATTTTTATTCTTCAAATAAAACAGCATTTATAATTATAGAAGACGTACTCGACTAGAAAAAACGTTTTGTGATTTGTTATTAATTGTATTCTAGTTTTATAACAGTAAATTCCAGTTTGAATTATTAATAACATGTTTTCTTTCAATCAAGAATATTTTTTCTCGACAGGTAAAATTCTACGTATGTTAGAGTTATTTTATAAAAAAACACAAGGTGGCTGGACAATTTTATTTTCAGAATTCCCTGACTTTTCCTTGATTTTTCCCGGACCAATTTTTCATTTTCCCTGACCAATAATATTCAAGAACCAGTATTTTAAGCTTGCAACACTTTTAAAACAAAATCTTTTATAAACAGAATGAAACAATAAAACTTTAGATTATATTTTTAAAATTTCAAATTTAATTATTTCAACAGAAAAGGTGACTTTCATAAAATGAAAGATGAATTTTCAATCCAAAACTACGAATTTTCGACCAAACAGTGACCTTCTGACAAAATACTTGAATTTTTTACCTAGAAAGATTAATTTTCAACCAAACAGTCGAATTTTCAACCAAATAGCTGAATTTTCAAGCCAAAAAGACGATTTTTTTTAGAAGACGGGTGAAGTTCCAATTCAAAAAGTTAAATTTTCAACAAAAATAAAAATTCTCAACGAAAAATTGCAATAGATAAAAAAAAAAACAAATTTTCAACAAAATAGTTGAATTCTTAACAATAGAGGAATTTTTAAGCAAATTGTTCAATTTTCAACCTACAAAGATGAATTCTCAATAAAAAAGTTATAGATGATATTCCAGCCAAAAAAGATGAAATTTCTACTAAGAGATGAATTGTTAAACCAAAAATACGAATTTTCATCCAAAAAGATTAATTTTCTGCAAAAAAAAAAAACGAATTTTAAACGAAATGCATGAATTTTCAAAACAAATAGTTGCATTTTCAACTAAAAAATATAAATTTTTAACCAACAATGAAAAAAAATCAATTTTCAGTAATGAAAATTAATTTTCAAAAAATAAACACACGATTTTTCAACAAAAAAGTTAATTTTCAACCGAATAATTCAATTAAACCGAAAAATTTCGAGCGAAATATCAAACCAAGAAGATTAGTTTTTTACGAAAAAAGACGAATTTTCATCTAAAAAAGACCAATTTTTAAGTAAAAATTGACCAAAAAGAAATTTGAAGAAATAGTTGAATTTGTATCTAAGAAAGATTTCTTTGAATATTCAACACCAAAATATCAATTTTCTACCAAAATAGCTGAACTTTCAACTAAAAAGGATGAATCTTTACAAAACAGGTTCAATTTTCAACCAAATCATACAATTTTTGACTAAAGAATATAATTGATAGGAGTAAGCAACTTAAAAAAATAGAAATAGAAATACAAGGCAAATATATTCTTTATAAGAATTATACCTTTAATATGCAAAGATCAGAATCTTAATCTTGTAACATTCGCGGTAAAATGTTTAACATCGAATTTTTTATAAACGGAATAAAACAATTTAAAAATAAAATTTAAAAACTGTGAACTTATCATCCTTGACAATCATTTTAAATGCCTCTTATAGAAATTCCCTGAATTTTGCATTTTTTTTTAAATCCCTGACTTTTCCCTAACTTTCCTTAACCAATCAAATATCCAGACTTTCTCTTGATTTCCAGGTTTTCCCCGACCTACCACCACCCTGATAAATTACCGTTTTTATTCATTTAAATAATTTGTAAATAGATGAATAAGATCTTTAACAATAAAATGCACCAATGGCATTAACTTTCTCTTCAATGATCAGAAAATCTGCCTTGATAGCCTATGTACACTAAGCACTGCTACAGCTAGTTCAACTTCCTGATACCGATCCTTAATTATCTTTTTTCTGAGTTGCACCCGTACTTACACACACATATATTCTATTTCATCGAATGGAAAAAGAAAGCACCGATTATACTAATTACACGGAAAAAATTAGTTGTTGAAATTTTGAATGACTGAGTCAACCACTCTAGGATAGGGTTAAACGTATGTCATAAATTGGAAGAATCGTCTTACAAACCTTGATTGATAAATGTTTAAAAAGTAGAAAGAGTTGTCGAAAGTACAAAATAATTTCAATGCAAATGTGAAGACCAGAGGAATAGAGTTCTTGAAACACTGATACACTAATGCATCGAAGCCAGTCAATGAAACTTTCGATGACTCCTAACGAGTTTTTAGAAAACAGTATAACCAAGTTAAAAATATATATATTTCGCGGTTATATTTACTATATTGTTATTCACATAGACTCACGCTTAAGTTATATTTATTTTTACAGATACACACGAACCTATGAAAAATCGAAAGAAATTTTGCGGCGGGATTCGAACTACCTAACACCTATCGAACGCAACTTATCCCTAACCACTGGACCCCACGGCTAACTTAACACATTGAATATTTTGCACAAATGTCAGTGAAAAGTCAAATTTAAATCCGTGCTCATTTGTTCATTACCGGTGACCGCGACTCCATTCAGACTGATACATATACCACTTCACCTGAGCATCCAATGTGACTGTACATTGTGAATAGATAGATATGTAGAAGACAGTCAACGAATTCTTCGACAACTTATAAATCAGTTATTCGTTTCTGTGCTAGACCCGGGTAAAAATATTTGGTCTTGATTTTGTCTTAAGTAAAGACCAGTCCAAGACAATTCCAAGTCATTCTGTATGTCTAGCTCGTGAGACGGAACCAGAGTATTCTTGATGTCTTAGGACGAATATTTTTAACTTGAAGACACAAATTTATGTCTTGAGGGTCATCACTAATCCGCTTCAAACTTTATAGAATGTTTAAATTATTTATCTTCATGGTATTTATTGTTCATGTGTTGATAATTTCATTGGTCTGCAATAGTTATGTTGTTTGGATGGCGAATCTAAAAATGTTGTCCATTTTTTCCTATCTCCAACAGTTCACTAGATACTTCTAGAAAATGACAGTTTTAATCTTTTCATCAAAAATTTTATATGCCTGCAGTTGTTGAGACAGACAGGTTCCGAATTTCTTATTTAAAAATTATTTGTTACAAAATTACAAGTTTTATCGGTTGTAAAATTTTAATCCTCAGCAGATGTCAACTGCTTGGTCCTCACCTAGCTACCTGAATCCTGGAAATGGCAGGCCCTGTCTGTGGGGTCCATAGTTTATAGAGGCCGGAGTATAATGGACAATAAAATTTACAAACTAAAACTTCTTTACTTTTGACCCTGGCAAATGTTAAAGCCACAAACTGGCAATATAATTTTTTTGAAGAGCAATTCGTTATATTTATCAGGACTTACACTTCTTGTCTTGAAACAAGTCAACCTGGTATTGTCTTGGCTCAGTCAACAGTCATAAATGCAAGCAAAGCCTGTATATCTCCAATGTCTAGCTGGTGAGACGGAGCCAGATATCACTGTCTTGGAGACATATTCGAGACATATCGAAGACATACAAGACAAAACCAAGACAAAATATTTTTACCCGGGGAGTTATTGTATTCCAAATCGTTTGGAATCTGGAGGACTTTTTATGAACAATTGAATGTTTGCCTTGAACTTTGTCAAAATCTGCTGAATAAAAATTCGAAAACTGATGTTCCTAGATTGTTTCCCAATAATTCGATGACTTTTTTCACTTTTTCGATGAAGTCTGCGGTTCTTTGATAAAAATTATACGAGATTCTAAAAAAAAGTGGCCTATCCTAGAATGGTTGACTAGTCAAGTGAAGTTTCGACAACTTATTTTTTCCGTGTACGAAAAATAATTGTTATATGTCAAGTTTTTGTACTTTTGATATTATCCTCTTACTTCCTCTGGTATTTTTACGGAAAAGAAATGCTGAGCAGTGGAACCTAAGGTCCGAACAAACGAAGGAATTGAGAAAGATCACTGGATCAACCAAAGTGAATATCTTTGGACTTATTTAAATGCACCCCAATTAAATAAGGTTTGTGTCCGGGCAAGAATAATTTACGGATGATTCTATTGTAGGCGGTTTTTAAATCGAGATATCAATAAACGGGAGGAAAACAACAAACTTGACCTCCAAATGCATTTTGCCGAATTCAGGAATATTCATTTTTTCCATACCAGATGAAAAATTGGTAACTTCAAGTTTATATATTGATCCATGCCAACTAAATGTTTCCTTTATTTAAATATAATAAAAGTATACAAATCTGTGGGAAATAATCAATTCTCGAACTTAGCGGTCAAAATTACTGATATACGAGAAGAGTTTATATAAAGTAACTAAACGTTTTACTTTACATAAGGAAACGTTTTACCTAATCTAAGCAAACAGATTCCTGGAATTTAATATATTCTAAATTCGTTCGCACATATCAAGGAATTTGTGTCAATCTTGAAAAATGTTATCTTCCTTACCATCCTTATGAATGCTGGAAACGAACGAAGGAATTGAGAAAAATCCTGGATCAGCCAAAGTGAATATCTTTGGACTTATTTGACCATTTCACCTTTACCCGTGCTATCAAATAGTCGATACACATTATAAGTTTAGCTAAAACAGAAATATTAGAATAGCTGTCCGAAGGAATTATCATCAAAGCATCATTGTCATAGCATCATAGAAATTAACATTAGGCATCATGGACGTATCGAAATAAAATCGGCGATCCAGAGCAGTGACAGTTAGGATTCACTTTCGACATTTTGAAGAGTTTTACCACTTGAAATGCACCACAATGTTAATATATAATGTTTGTGTCCGGGTAATAATAATTTACAGGTGTTTTGACTGTAGATGGTTTTTAAATTGAGACATCAAGAAACGCGAGTTAAACAAACTTGTTCAAAATTCCTGATCTACAAGAAGAGTTTATATGAGGTAACCAAACGTTTTACTTAAATTAACTAAACGTTTTACCTAATCTAAGCGAACAGATACCGTTTTGAAAAAAGTTCTCTTCCGTTACCATTTGTCTTGCCTACAATGCATGCAATGATATGCAAACAAATGTGGGAATAAGGACGATTATGTTGTTATAATCCAAAGATCATGTAGACTAAACTGCAAGATCCGTAACAATAAGAAGTTGTGTTGTAACATGTACCCAAATATTTGTATCCGGACTCGAAGGTTCCTAGATCGTATATGACCTGTTACACACTGACTGAGAGTGTAAAAGAAAAAGGAATAGGTAGGAGGTTCCTCGTGGGTTTGCGAGGTGTATAGCGAAGACTTGAAACAGTCAGTTACCTTTCCGTTTTAAGACCGTGAGGATCTACCAGTCACGCGAGCTTTCTGATCTCTCACTTCCACTCTCATGTAAGTCTTGAATAAGCGAGGCGCTTGAAATCACTTGTTTTTCATTCACTTTCTTAGTCTCCTCACACTTCTGCAAATGGTCAAAATTCATTTTCACCAAAAGGAAAAAAATAGATGTCTTCATTCTGTCAGCCAGAAAAAAAACATTGTAATAATGACCAGATTTAACGTACATTCTGAGAGTAGTAAGATTCATTTTTCATAAAATTATATGTAATTGAAAGACACTTTTCGATTATAAACACATACAATCACCATTCAAAAGTATCACCTCATATTCTCAACTTCTTCCTTCGTGATTTATCATGCGCAATCTGAAATCTAAAGTATCAATTTACAGCCAATTGATATAAACTACTGACTTTCACTCATACTTGGAATACAGATGCACATTCCGCAACATTTTTTTGTTAGCTAAATCTTTCAGACGCATAATTACACATCCACTCTATTAGTAATGTTGAGGTCAGTGCATAACTGCTCAATGATTATGAATTAGAACGTTCAGTCGTTTTATTAATTTTCTGTGAATAAATTAAAAGCACCATTCTTTCCAGATAAATTTGACTATTTTTCTATAACTAGAAATCTATGGAATTCTGATTGTATCACTATATCTCATCCTATTGACTACTAAGCGCGTAGAATTTAATAACTCATTTGTTTTCAAAGAGCAGTACACGACGTTTTCAGAGAAAGAGAAGATTCACGACATTAAATCAGAACATGTAAGAGTCATAATTCTTTACAGAGAAAGTGAATATCTTACTTTCTTAGTAAATTAGTTTGAATGGATACCAAAATTTATTACTCTAATAGTGAAAAACGTTCCATAAAATTGGTATTAAAAATATACCCTTACGGCAAAAGTGATTGCATAATAATTGTGACCATTAAATATATTCCTTGAATATCTTGAGACTGACAACATTTTATTTACCAAACAGTGAAAGTGTAAAAAATGTTCAAACAGTGTAAGATGCACAGGAAAAAAACTATATAAATTACTGAAACAAGACTGAAGCACAATCAGTTCATCTCGAGCAATTGGCCTGGCTATGAAAGCGAAAAATGTGAAAAAATTAACTGAAACGAAAAAACTACAATGTTGCTTATGGGACACATTTTTTATGAAGACCCAACGCAAAGTGGTCCAAAAAGGGATTTTCCCGGAACCGGAAAAAATTAAGTCAGAGGTCGCATTTTTTGCGCGATTTGTGTAAAATGTTTTGTTAATAAACAATAAAAGAAAAATATAATTTCCCAATGTATTAGTTTTCTGTTCGTGTAATTAAGTAATGTGCACCAGACTTCAATAGTATTCGATGCACAGACACAAATAGTAATAACAACATTTTTCAAATATTTCCCAATTTTTTTTTTTTAATTAAAAAAGTTATTATCCATAAATATTCATAATTTTTATTCACAAGATATAATAACAATTGCGTTATATTCGTATGTTCACGCAGAAAAATACTGTTTTGTACTAAAACCTGCAGCGAATGTCAGTATGATGTTATCTAGCTGAAAAGTTTAATCCTCATTAAATAATCTCGATTGTTATTAACAAATTATATAAACAATTGCTTTATATTCTTATGCTCATATAAAGAAATTCTTTTTTCAAGAAAAACATCCAACGAATAAGTTTATGACATTACTTGGCTAGAAAGGTTTATTCTAACATGTCATAAATTCAATTGTTATTAACAAATTGTACAGGTAGAAAATTATTTAATAATTGCATGTTTGGAAACAAAAAACTTTTGAAGCGCTTCTTTAAAATTTTTCTTCATCAAAAATACGAATGCTGCCCATTTTTTTACACAATTTTTCAATAACAATTAAAATCGTTTATTTCGAATGAATAATTCCAACCAGGTATCATCGTAAAGTTATTCTTAGAATGTTTTTGTAAAAAAATAAATAATTTTTTCTTTAAGAATATACAAACAAAACATTTTTTATATAAAATGTTAATGCCAAATTTGTGAACTAGAATAAACCTTTCTAGCTGAATAACATCATAAAGTCATTCGCAAGCAGATTTTAGCAGTAAACAGTATTTTTCTGAAAGAACATACGAATATAACGCAATTTTTAATATAATTTGTTGATGACAATTACAAATATTTATGTATAACAACTTTTTTATTTTAAAAAGCATTGGGAAGTATTTAGAAATGATGTTTTATGAAGAGAAAACATTTTATACCAGAAAACTTAGACATCTATTCTAAATATAATATATACTCTACAATTTTTTATAAAAATAAAATTTTTGCCTTAAACAATTTATTTTTTTTATATTTGTGTACGTGCATCGAATACTATTGATTTTCAGTGTACTTTTTTAATTTACCCAGACCAAAAAAACAACACATTTCGTAACGGTTCGAGAATCCACTATTAATCTCGTCAGGAGTATCTATTATAAAATTTATAATTAAAAACTAAAGTAACAATAGTATTCTGTTAAAGTTATAATAGTTGGTTAAATTTTGTTTTCAAACTTACATTATTCAAATCAGATAATATGGTTAGATCAGTGTAATTTGTAATACTATGGTCATCATAATGAGAATTGTAAAAAATGATAGGAATATTAACATCAATAATTTAATCACTGAAATAATTACTAATATTGTTTATTCTCTATGTTGAAATTTCTACAATTTTTTACGATTCTCATTATACCAGCGTCTTTTTGTTATTGATAAAAACATTACTCCTATGATCTATTAATTAATTCTGTAATTACTTCAAGAACATATTAAATTTTCATAATTTGGGAGGAACAAATTTAAACACAGGGACATTTTGTTTTAAACAATTGCAAAACTTCAATAAGAAACATGATACAAATATAAATTGTTTTAACAATTGAAAAATGCCCAAAACAAATAATATGATTCTCAACATTCACTTACTGTGTCATTAATTCAAAAAATACTAACTTATTATTTACAGGGATAGAAGAAATTAAAAAAATAATTGTAATTGTTTACCCAATTTAAAATTACCTCAAAAATACTTGCAAAGTTTCACTCAGAGAATACTTTGGAAAATTTGAAAAAAGATAAAATTAACAAAGTGGTGACGATTTCTTTGAAAAGAGTCTAGTTTAACAAGAAACCCACACTTATATTTTTACTAATTTTTTTAAAAGTGTTGCCTTCTATAAGGAAGACATCCTGTGAGTTTTATGCGGGCTCAACCATTTTTGCAGCCAGGATAACTTTTTTGGCAGGAAAATTAAAAAAATGTATGGCAAAAAATTAAAAATTTCGAATGAATATTCCAGAAATAAAATCCTACACAAAAAAATTGTTTTTTTGGAAAGATTTTCTTGTTTTAACCCAAAAATAATTCTAATAAAAGAAATGAAAAAAATCCTGGTTTTATGCAATTTTTATAACAAAATTATACAAGTAAAATATATATTTTAAAATAAAACAAACGTTTACTTAAAGAACTGAAAAGGTTGAAAAAATAAATAAATAAAAAAAATTTAATTGAAAAAAATTTCGGTTTTCGTGTTTTTACAATAAGACAAATGAATGCATATTGTTAATAATTAAAAAACCGAAGAAATGAAAAGAAAACATATACATTGAACTGAAAAAGTTAATAAATGACTCAAACAAATTTGAAAAAAGCTCTCGGTTATCATCTTATTTATACTTATGCAAATAAAAAAATATTTGTTAAGAGTCTCTTAAAAAACGGGAAAGATAGAAAAATAACTCAAGTAAAATTATTTTAAAAAATCTTTTAAAATATTTAATAATGCAAAAATACACAAAATAATAAAGTAACAAATGGCATTTTTCTGAATTAAACAATTTCAACTACATCGAGGACGTTTGTACGAAAAAGCTAAAGAAGGAACAGAAAAAGAGAACGTCCCCGGTATTATTCAAATTTTTTAATTAGGAAAAATGTCGTTTTCTAATGTTTTGTTTGCATAATTAAATATTTGTAAAGTTTTTTAAAAATAATTTCGCTTCTGAAATACCTTTGCCAAAGTTTGGGAGTTTTCCACATTATTATTTAAAAGGTGTTTCAATAAAAAAAAATTATTTACATATTATCTTTCCAGTTTTTTTATTTAAGAGTTAAAAAACGTTTTCATTTATATAATCACAAAAAACACGAAAAGCGGGAGTTTTTTCAAACTTTAAATTTTTTAATTAATCTAGAACTTTTCTAGATGTGCAAACTTTTAACCTTTGTTTATATTTTTCGTTGTTTCCGAGAAAAATGCAAAAATTCGGTTTTATAAAAAAAATCTCGTATCCGCAAAAACCGTTTAGCCCCCATAAAGCTTACAGGATGACTTTCTTATAGAAGGCCAGATTAAACAAAAAATTGACAAAAAATATACGTCTGGTTTTTTTCTGTTGTGAAAACAGAATTTTTATATTTTGAAATAAATCGTCGACACTTTGTTAATTTTTAACCCTTTTCAAAAAATGTCAAAGAGATTTCGAAAGAAGACAGCTTAAAACTCAAATACTCGTCACAACATTTTTTTTCAAATCGGAAAAATATCTATCGCCTGATTTCACCTAAAAAGCCTGACGAGGAGAATAGTGCATTCTTGAAACGTCTGGACTTTATAATAAATTTGTCCAATAGAGTTGGAGCAACATTGTTGTTGTTTTAGCTTTCCGCTTGAGAACATATTTTAATATTGATGAATTTGAAAGAATAATGCGATTTCTTTATCAGGGAACATAACATAATTGTACTAAATTCCTACATTTTTTTACAATCCTCATTATGATGATCATCGTAATACAAATTATACTGATCTAACCATGTTATCTGATCAGAATAATGTAAGTTAAAAAAATATGCAACCAATTATTATAACTTCACCAGAATCATATTATTATTCAACTTAGTTAATTATAACTTTTATAATAGATACCCCTGCACAGAAAAACTGATTCAGTTTTGTTTCAGGTCACTTTCTTACAAACTGATTTTGAGCTTCAGTTAATGTTCGCTCTCTTGATCAATCTTAAAACTGAAAAACAATAGAGTTGAGTTCAATATTCGTATTGCTCAATATGAACCAATTATGGTTCAATTTTGTTTCAGTATATTTAGAGGCCGTTTCTTTGTTCAAAATAAAACTTCTTTCTTTTCTGTGTAGTGAGGAGAATAGTGGATTCACGAAACGTTCGAAATAATAAATTGTGATTTGATGACTGACGAAGTTCTCTTAATTTCAATTATGTCAGAGCTACAAATTTTCTCTTTACAGGGTAAAATGCTCTCAAAATTATGTATGAAATGTGCCAGGATGAAGCAAGTTTGTCTATTTTTAAAGTAGATATTGCAAAAATAGTGTAAATTTCAATGTTTTCTTACATTTTCAATAACTTCCGTAATAATAAATATTTTTTAAAACGTGAGAACATCTTTATGTAAATAAAAATAAAACATTCAACAAATATATATTTTAAGGGATTTTTATAGAAACTTTATGATTATATGTTTCATACATTTACAAAATAGAAAAATAGCTTAAAAATGAGCCCAAGAACATTGAAAAATATTGATTATTACGGAAGTTATTGAAAATGTAAGAAAACCTTGATATTTACAATATTTTTGCAATATCTACTAAAAAAATATACAAATTGGCTTCATCCTGGGCTCATTTCATACATAATTTTGAGAGCATTCAACCCTTTAAAGAAAAAAATTGTTTAGCTCTGACATAATTGAAATTAAGAGAACTTTGTCAGTCATCAAAAAAGAGGTGTCCGGAAACTTTTTACCTACAGTGTATAATAATAAAAAATTGTTATAAACTTTTCCGATAGAGTTGGAGCAATATTGTTGCTGTGTTACCTTCCGAATATTGACATTTGGGACGTTAAAGGAATCAAAAAAAAAAAAAAAATTGACATCTCGGTTTCCTCTAATCATTCATTAACTAATTGCAATCACTCAGAACTTTACATCCTGCGTGTAATGGTGAATGATGTAAGAGGTTGCTGTGTAATCATCTCGTTTCATCTCTTTTCAATGCCTCAAGCAAGTGTTGGCCCATTGCGAACCAACCGATCGTTTACTGGAATTCAACCTAATTACGATTGATTTAACGTCTTTCCTAAAACGGTTCGATTTAATCACCATCGGAGCGGAATTCTTGATAAATAATGTACACTGTATACTCAAATAATAATAATTGAATAGCCTAATTGCAAATAACTCGTTATGTTCATATCAAGACATTTGACAAAAAGTGAGAAAGACTCTATTTCTTTTGGTATTCGAACCAAATAAGGAAGAATAAGGGAATCCACATATAACGTGACACTCTGAGTTGGGGGGGGGGGCGCGGACGTTCCACCCCAAAGTCACAAAGTGCTACTAAATTTAAATCCATGTCAATACACTGAATACCAATATTATCCACCCTAAAAATTTTGTAGTTGCATTTTCAACCGGAAAAGTTAAATTTTCGACAAAAAGATTCATTTTCAGACAAGAGAAATGAACTTTCAAACAAGAGAGACGACTTTTCTACCGTAAAGAACTAATTTTCAATCCAAAGGACGAATTTTCCGAAAAACAGTTCAATATCCGTTTTAAAAAAAATGACTTTAACAAAATAATTAAACTTTAAATCAAGAAGATTAATTTTCTACCAAAAGGCCAATTTTCAACAAAATACATGAATTTTCATCTGAAATAGATAAGTTTACAATCAACAATGTAATAGTTAACATTTTAGTTTTTAAAAATAATTTGGAACAAAAAAAAAACAATTATTAACCAGTTGAATTCAACGAAAAAAATACGACAAAAATAGATGAATTTTCAACGAACTAGATTAATGTTGTACCCCAAATAGACGATTTTTCAACAAACTAGTTTAGTTTTCAAGGCACAAATCTAATGTTTTAGAAAATTTAGAAAACACTTGACTTTGAAACCAGAAAAGTAGAATTCTCAATAAGAAAGTTAATTTCATCAGGAAAGATGAATTTTCAACGAAGTCTTTAGATTTTCAACTAAAAAAGATCCATTTTCAACAAAAACTGAAATTGTCAAATCTTCAGTTTAAAAAACTAATTTTCAACAAAAAAAAACAAATCCAGAAAAAAAATTAATTTTAAACAAACAAGATTAATATTGTACCTAAAAAGAGGAATTTTTAACAAAAATACATAAGTTTTCTACCAAAAAGATGAATTTTCAACGTATAACGGAAAATTTTTAACCAAATATAGAACAGCTTCATTTCAGACGAAAAAAAAAATTACACAAAAAAAGGTAATTTCAACAAAATAGTTAAATTTCCAAATAAATAGTTTGATTTTCAACCAAAAATATGAATTTTCATTAAAAAAAGTTTATTTTCAACCAAATAGTTTAATTTTCTACGAAATTATTGCATTTTGAAGCTAAAAAGACGAATGTTCTACTAAACAGTTGAATTTTCAAAAAAATCGACAATTTACGACCAAATAGTTTAATTTTCAAATAAAATTATGAATTTTCAACACTAAAAAAATGGATTTTTCATAGAAAAGTACAACTTGAAACCAAGTAGTTAATTAAAAAAAATAATTCTCGACAAAACATGCAATAGTTAATATTTCAACAATAGAAAAAGATTTCACTTGTCAATCAAGCAGTTGCATTTTTAACGAGAAAGGATGAATTTTCAAACAAGAAGATTAATTTTCTAATAAAAAAGACAAATTTTTAACAAAATAAATCAGAAAATATCAATTTTCAATTCAAAATATGAATTTTCAACAAAAATGGAATAGTTACATTTTCAGTAAAGAAAATTAATTCTGAACCAAAAAAAGTGATTTTTTAAACAAAATATTTCAATTTTCAATTTAACCCATAGGGGTCACAGCTCCAAACACAAATTTAGATCTTTTTGGTTAGAAAAAAATCATGAATGATGTTGAAACAATACAAAATAGGAAAAAAATATCTCCAAGGCCTCAGTGATCAATCGAAAAAAAATCGGAAAGCAATTTTCAAAAAAATAATAATAATAATAATAATAGAACAGTTATAATACATGTTTAGGAAATTTTCAACTAAAATTATGAATGTTCAACAAAGAAATAAATTATTTAGAAACGAGTTCAAAATTCAACCATTTTCAAGAAAATACATGAATTTTCAACCTAGTACTTGCATTTTCAACTAAAAAAGATGAATTAAAAAAAAAGAGTTGAATTTTCAAAGAAAACGTTGATTTTTTCAGAATTAAGATGATTAATTCTCTACAAAAAAAATGAATTTTCAACAAAATACATGTTTTATCAACAAAATAGTTCAATTTTCAACCAAGGAGATGAATTTTCAAATAAAATGATGAACCTTCGATAAAAAAATGAATTTTGAACAAAGTAATTCAACTTTAAACCAAGTAGTTGCATTCTTTGACCGAAAAAGATTACTTTTTAACCAAATAAGTTCATTTTCAACAAAACAATTAAATTTTCAACGAAATAGTATCATTCAAGCGAGATGAATTTTAAAACAAAAATAAAATGGTAGAGTTTTCATAAAAAAATTAGGTTTTAATCAAGACTAGTTGGATTCTCCTATTCGCTTTGATTCATTTAGTTCAATTTTAAGCGAAAAACGAGAAATTTTCTTGAAAAAAGGGGAAAAAATGAAGATTCTTGTAAAAAGTGGAAAAGAGTTTATAGACGGCCCCTAATCTGTATCAATGTTCTGAAATGAAAAAAATATCTACAGAATTCATTTTGAAATATTCTCATACTAGTATCAAATAGTTTTAATTAATTATTCATTGTTCGATTGACGGTTACATAAAAACCCATTTATTTTTATCAATTCCATTTATTTATTTCGTATTTAAAAATAGGAGAAGGGTCAGCTTCAGTGTCACATGACATTTTGATAATGGGGGGGGGGGGGGCACCAAAATCTCATAAATTATCATAAGAGGGAGTGAGGTGTAAGTCGAAAAACATTAACAGCGTCACGTAATATTTGGACGCTCTCTAGCTTGCATGCAATTCCTTTTATATTCAGTTCTTAAAAAAAAAATTTTTTTGAATTTCAGTTTCTTATTATCTATAAGAATGAAGTGGAGCGAGGTGCAAGTTTTTTTATGGACGCTCTTTTCAACTTCTTTTGCCATTTCTTCTTGGAGACCAGTTGATCCAGCCCAACTGGGAACCGGCATTTTACATCAAGAAGCGGCAACATATGGAAATGCACCATATACCGATGAAGATACATATGGGGAAAATGATCAGTGTGCCCTTTACAAGGTTGCTATGAGGCAACAATTATATTTTGAGGTAAATTTTATTTTATATTTCAAATTATCAAGTTTTACTGCGTTTCATAATGTTTACTCCTAAGCAAACATTAAAAAACTAAGGCAAATTTTTGCGCGCATTCGGAAAATGATTAATGTGCTCTTTACAAGGTTGCTATGAAGCAACAATTATATTTTAAAATAAATTTTATTTTAAATTATAAATTTCATGTTAAACTGCACTTAAAAAATGGTTGGTTATGCAAAGTATTTAGTTTGTAAGATATGGTGTTGCTTTTTATTAGCTAATACAGCTATTTTATTAGTTGGCGCAACAATTCTATTAGTTGCAGTGACTATACTTTTATTTTATGAATAATTTTATGCCAAATGGGCATGAAAAAGATTCTCAATAAAAAAAAAGACTTTCAAACTACCTCACTTTACGACTTATCCGAGACAAAAAATAACCAATGAAAAAAGAGAGGGGAAAGGGGAAAAAGTCAACCAAAACCAACCTCTCACTTTTTCCTTAGACCGTCCTTTTTATACTACTATAGGGAACCAACATGTTTTGGGGCCAATTTAGACCCCCTCATTAGATCTGGGCACTATGATCTATTTTTCTTAATATTCATAATTTACATATTTTCAGGTTTTAACCATTTTTTACATTTATAAATGATGTATGTTAGAATATTTTTCTAAAAACTGTCATCCCGGTACTTATTGAAAAATAAGGATGCTAATGGGATGTATATATTTATCAAATTACATCACCTAGATACTTATCAAAAATAAGTTTGTGACACGATGATCTTTGTCCTCAATATGCATATTTTAAATATTTTCAGGTTTTTTACAATATTTTACAATTACACGTGATGTATGACATAATATATTTAAAATGTCATCCTGGTACTTATCAAAAAAAAAGATGTGATACCCTTTTTGCCTATAACCAAAAATTTGCTGAGAAACATGCCATACATAAAATATGCGCATAATTTTTCGTATGTAACAATAAGTACCTTTGTAATAATTTTATGCTGAATTTGTCTTTAAATTCTTTGTTTTCCTATGTCTTTTTATTTTCAGATAACTTTTGATATATTATTTTTTGTATTCATTCCTGAATAATCGATAATGCTTTTTGGAAGAATTTCTTATGGTTTGGGTGTTTTCGTGTTAGAAATGAATGTTAGTTGATCTCGTGACTTTGAATACTTCACATATTTTTCAATAGTGTTATTTTCATTTGAATAAAAAATCAAATTAATTTAACAATATTCACCAGGATTTTCATTTTCTTGTTTGTTTGAGAAATGTTTTGTGGAATGTTATCTTTCTACTATATTAACTTTTAATTTTCAATTTTTGATATATATTACAATAAAACTTCCTCAATTTTTCGAAACTGTGTTTGTGACTTTCAACAGAATTTTAATTAGTGTCGTCATGTATTGTGTGGAAAATATTATTTATATTATATCTATATTAATATATAAATCTATACACATGAAGTTAATCATTACCACTTTCAAATTCTAAATAATTATTTGAATATATCGAATTTTCAATATTATTACTTTCAACGAAATTATTTAAAATAGGGAAATATTATTGATAATTTGTGAGAATCTGTTAAAAAAATAAGGGTATTTATTTGATTAACAAAACTTAATATTGGGATCAGCAAAAAAGATTTCCTTTATGGTTATAATTACTGCTCTTTTTCTTTTTTTTATTCTCATTATGAAGAGTAATTTTTATATCTTTGTCATTTTCTTCACTAATGAATGCAAAATTAGAAAAAGTAACTTTTTTAAAAGGAAAATGTAAATATATGTATATCTCTCTTTTTAACTACACGTATTATGTTTTGATTTTTAATGAAGCATAAGAATATATTAATCAGACCTTGTAGTTTTCTTATAAATAATCCCTGATAAAGGGGTCTAAATTGGCCCCGAAACATTGTTGGTTTTGATTGACTTTTTCCCTTTTCCCCCCTCTTTTTTCATTTGTTATTTTTTGTCTCTAATGAGCCGTAAACTGAGGTAGTTTGGAAGTCTGTTTTTTTAATTGTGAATCTTTTTCATGCTCATTTTGCATAAAATTATTCATGATAGAATACATTTCTTTTCGATCTTAAATACAAAAATGTTGAAACAGATACACTAAACTCATGATTCGTTCCAATCTGGAGGGTTGGCTTACGAATATTTTCAGAATTCTTTTAATTGAGTCTAAATAATTTTACATCAATTTATTGAAAGGAATCTTTTTATTTGAATTTTTGTAAAAAGAATACATTAATATTAGCAATATTAGGAATACATAAAAAAATTTGGATTGTTTCTTTTCCTATTTGGAAAATGTAATAATCTAAATATATTGGTTCAGAATCATCCGCTAATAAAATGATTACTCCAACTAATAAAATTACAGTACTATATCTTACAAACCAAATAGTTGGCCCAGCTAACCATTTTTTTCAGTATGTGTTTCATAATGTTTGATCCTGAGCAAACATTAAAAAACTAAGGCAAATCTTTTCGCGCACATGCGCAAAATGATCAATGTTCTCTTTACAATGTTCCTATCAAGCAACAGTTATAGTTTGAAGTAAATTTCATTTTATATCCTAAATCGTCAAGTTAAACTGTGTTTCATAATATTTGCTCCTAAGCAAACATTAAAAAACTAAAAAACTAAGGCAAATCATTAAGCACATGTGGAAAATGTTCAATGCGCTCTTTACCAGGTTGCTGTGAAGCAACCATTCTTTTTGAGGTAAATTTTATTTTATACCTTAAATTCTCATGTTAAACTGAGTTTCATAATGTTTTCTCCTAAGCAAATTGACACAACTCTCCATTATATGCACCAATCATTTATTGCACCTTTTTTCATGCTGTCTACACACGAATACACCCACAGGGAAAATGCCATTATTCTAAATTTCTGCCCAAGGCATAGTTATTATTCGAATGCCATAACATGTTGGAACCACACTAAAAATAAAATTATATTGTTTAGTAAATATACATGTTTCTTAGCTAAATTTTATGCAAGGACATTTCAATTTTTTTGAGTACAAATTTCACCTCGTAAAGAAAATATGCTACTATTTATGGCATAAGTACATATCTCTGCCTTACACTTACGCTAACTAGAATTATTTTTGAGCGCGAAAATACTGCTATACATTTCTTTTCATACGTGGAGTGAGAAAAATATTGCGACAGTTTCGTGCACGTATTGCGAGGCTCGATAATGGGATACGTTGTGCAAGGCACACTGCAATTCATTACATTATTTAACAACAATTTCCTTTTTTATCCTATGATATCTAGAAAAAAAGATTGGAAATCTATTTAATATATTCAACGTAAATTTATGCACAGTCTTTGGGGTGACCGAAAAATTTAATTCTCAAAATTCCCTGATTTTTCCCTGTCCAATTCTTCATCTTTCCTGACCATTAATATTCGAAAACCACAATTATAATATTAAAATATTTGAAACATCGAATCTTTTATAGAAGGGATAGAATAATTTCAGATAAATTTTGAAATTTTGAAATTTATTTATTTCAAACAAAAAATATGAATAATCTACCATGAAAAATGAACTTTCAATCAAAAAAGAAAACTTTTAAACAAAATATTTGAATTTTTAACAAAATAGTTGCATTTGTAACAAAATTGTTGAATTTTCAATCACATTTCAACAAAAAATAGTTACGCTTTCAACCAAATAAATTAATTCTTTAGAAGATAGTTGAATTTTTAACAAAAAAAGATGAATTCTGAATCCAAGAGAACAAATTTTCTATCCAAATAGGCGAATCTTCAATAAGACAGTTGAATTTTCGACTAAAAAAAGATGATTTTTTAACAAAATACTGGAACTTTTCATCACATACTCGAATTTTCTACATACAAAAATAAATTGTCAACCAAATCCATAAATTTTTAATCAGAAAATATTAAACTTCAACCGAAAACCGTTGAATTTTCAATCAAATATTAAAATTTTTCAAGCCAAAGAGACAAATTTTTTAGAAGACAATAGAATTTTTAACCCAAAAACTTGAATCCTAAATAAAAAAATGAATTCTCAACTAAAAATGTAATAGCTGATATTTAAAAAAAAACAATTATCAAATTAATAAGATTTTCCAGCAAAGACTTGAATTTTCAAACAAATTATTAAATTTTCAACAAAATTGTGAAATTTTTACCAAATCGTCGAATATTAACAATAGATAGATTATATAGATACACACACACACACACACATATATATATATATATATATTCATATCTATATATAATATAATAGATAGATATTCAATAGAGGTGTGCAGGAAAGTTGAATTTTCTCCAAAAAATGAATTTTCAACAAAAAATTTGATAGTTGACATTTAAACAACAAGAACAAGACAATTTTCATCAAAATCGATACATTTTTCACCAAAGGCTTGAATTTTGAAAAAAAATTCTTAATTTTCCAACAAAATTGTTAAATTTGTACCAAATAGTTGAATTATCAATAGATGTGTGCAGAAAAGTTAAATTTTCTACAACAAGATGAATTCTCAACAAAAAATGTAACAGTTGCTTTTTTAACCAAAAAAGATAAAATTTCTACCAAAATAGATGAATTTTACGAATTTTTAACCAAATTTTTAATTTTCATCTAAAAAAGATAAATTTTCAACCAAAAATTTAAAAGTTAAATTTTCAGTAAAAAAAAATAATTTTCAACAATTAAGCAAATTTGCAGCAACTTAGTCAAGTTTTCAACCAAATAGATGCATTTTTAACAAACAAAAAAAAACAAAGAAGAATAGTTCTCAATGAAAAAGAAGAATTTTCAACTAAAAAATATCAATTTTCAACAAAAAATGGAAAAGTTACATGTCCAATTAAAAAAATTAATTTTAAACAAACAAAAAAAACGAATTAAAAAAAAAAATGAAGATTGTAAACAAAAAAAATGCTTTTTTAACAAACAAGGAGCTCAATTTTCGACAAAAAAATATGAATTTTCAAACAAGAAAGATTTCATTGTAAATTTCAACACTAAAATATGAATTTTCAACAGTAAGTTAATTTTTTGCCAAAATAGTTAAATTTTCAACCCAATGGCGAATTTTCAACAAAACAGTTGAATTTTCAACCAAAAAATGAATTCTTAACAAAAAATGTAATAGTTGATATTTCAACAACAATAACAAGACAATTTTCATAAAAATCGATACATTTTTCACCAAAGACTTGAATTTTCAAAAAAATTCTAAATTTTCCAACAAAATTGATAAATTTGTACCAAATAGTTGAATTTTCAATAGATGTGTACAGAAAATTTGAATTTCCTACAGCAAGATGAATTCTTATCAAAAAATGTAATGGTTGCGTTTTTAACCAAAAAAGATGAAATTTCTACTAAAAGAGATGAATTTTACGAATTTTCGAACAAAATGTTAAATTTTCATCTGAAAAAGATAAATTTCCAACCAAAAATTTAAAAGTTAAATTTTCAGTAACAAAAATTTAAAAGTTAA
>CAKNXH010001608.1:188144-260185 GCA_932178445.1 Andricus quercusramuli
CAAAAATTTAAAAGTTAAATTTTCAGTAACAAAAATTTAAAAGTTAAATTTTCAGTAACAAAAATTTAAAAGTTAAATTTTCAGTAACAAAAATAATTTTCAACAATTAAGCGATTTTGCAACAAATTAGTCAAGTTTTTAACCAAACAGATGCATTTGTAACAAACAAACAAAAAACAAAAAAGAATAGTTCTTTATGAAAAAAAAAGAATTTTCAACTAAAAAATATCAATTTTCAACAAAAAATGGAAAAGTTACATGTCCAATTAAAAAAATTAATTTAAAACAAAAAAAACGAATTTAAAAAAAAAGTCAAACTTGTAACCAAAGAGATGAATTTTCAATTAACATAAAATGATGAATCTTCAATTGGAATACTGCTCAAAAAACAAGAAAATGAAAATCCTGGTGAATATTGTTAAATTAATTAAATTTTTTAATCAAATGAAAATAACGCTATCGAAAAATACGTGGTGAAGTATTCAATTTTCAGCAAGAAAAAAATAGTTGAATTTTCAAACAAGAAAGATTTCATTGTAAATTTCAACACTAAAATATGAATTTTCAACAGTAAGTTAATTTTTTGCCAAAATAGTTAAATTTTCAACCCAATGGCGAATTTTCAACAAAACAGTTGAATTTTCAACCAAAAAAGATGATTTTTTAAGCCAAATTGTTGAATTTTCAACCAAATAAGAACATTTTGAACTAAAAATATAAACGTCAGGTGGAAGCAATTGCAAAAAAGAAATAAAAATTCAAGGAAAATAAATTACTGGCAAGAAAATAATATCAGGGTTGCCGCAAAACATCATTTTAATATTTCCCTAATTTTTTACTTTCTCTGACCATTAAAATTCATAGACCGGAATCTTAATATTATAACATTTTTAACATAGAATCTTTTATAAACGGAATAAAACAATTTGAAATTAAAAATGAAATTTATTGTCGTTTAGTTATTTAAAATGCCTATTATAGAAATTCGCTAACTTTTCCCTAACAGAAATTTCCTGACTTTTTCCTGATTTCCAGGTTTTCACTTTCATACGGCCACCCTGAGTATTTTAAAAATTTGCTAATTGTATTAGATTAAAAATCCTTTTCTACATTTTTGTGAAAATTTTTCATGGTAAAATGAACTTCGAGTCTATTTGAATTTAAAAAATTTTTAAATAGAGACACTAAACTCATGATTCTTTCCAATCCATAGATGTACTTAAAAATATTTTAAGATTTCTTTAAAATGAGTTTGCAGATTTTTACCTCATTTTTAATGTAAGAAATCTTTTTTCTCCATCGTTTTTATCATTAAAAAAAAAATTTTGTAATAATGAATATATTGAATTTCGTTAATTAATAGACTTTTTTTTATATTTTTGAATTTTCCTAATTAGGAAAATGTAATAGTCTAAATCAGATTGGTATCAGAATCAGCAAAAAAAAAACGCTTTCTTCTTACAGTATGTCCAGTATAAGATGGATTTTCCCGACATGAAAGAATTCACTCTCTGCATGTGGACCAAATTCAATAATCATACAAACGACCATCCTCTTTTCTCCTATGCAGGTGAGAATAAGATCGAATCCTTTTAATGCTAGCCGAATGAAATTACTTTCAAACTTACAAATAATTTTCTGCAATCTGTTAGATAAGCCAAGGTCTCATTTATGAGTATTTCAGGAAAAAGAAAGAATTTCGAATCGTGCTTCACATTTAAAAAAAAAATGCAGCTCACGTTACACTAGGCATTACTGGCATGATCTAGAATTAATAGGGTATTTAAATTAGCATACTTGCTTCGCGATTTCAGTTGGTGATCAACCGCGAGGTGTATTATCCTGGGTAGCCAACACGGCCAGGAGCTCTTATTACATGCTCAACATAGATGGGCATACCCTATACAGATTGAATTATCCTTTAAGACTGAATAAATGGTACCACTCGTGTCAGAGCTGGAACGGACATACAGGAGAATGGCAGATCTGGGTCAACGACGAGCGCGTAGGTCGCGGATTCAATAACAGGGTAAGTCTTCTCTCGAAATTAATAAAACAGAATTTTGTAATAGGTGAAACCAGGTCTACTAAGCCATGTTTACAGTGGGTTATTTCAATCAACCGCCTAACTCAGGCTTTCAAACTCTTGCTCGTACGAGTTTCTAATTTCGCTTGAAAAAAAGCAGGCGCAGACAAAGGAGAGCAATTACAAAATCTCGTATCTGCACTCAAAAAAGTCAATCTATTTCTTCTTAGCATTGATAGGGCTGCCACACACTAATGTACTTCAAAAGAGTGGAAAAAGTGGCTACACTGGCAACAGTATCGGACAGGAATTCCTTCCGAACCAAACCGAAAAAAATTTCTACATTTCGTTCGATCCAAATCGGTCAAAGATTAATCCGTCTCAATCAGGTTCAATCCGAATAAAACTGAACCAAATTTTCAATCCGAATGAATCCGAACTCGGATTGACCGAAAACTATTTTCAATCCGAATGAATCCAATTCAATCAGAGCTCGGATTCATTCAGATTGAAAATTCAGTGTATATTAATCCAAGTTCGGATTCATTCGGATTCATTTGGATTCAAAATTTGGTTCGGATTGATTCGTTTTGGAGTTCGAATTGAATCGGATTGAGTCGAATTAATTTTGAAACGATTTGGGTCAAACGAAATGTATCACTTTTTTCGGATTGGTTCGAATTGACTCGGATTGGTTTGAATACAGATTCTGGAATGATTCGGATTGGTTCGGAAGGAATTTCTATCCGATACTTTCGCCAGGGTAATTTAAGCCAAAGTTACTACAAGAGACAACTGTTGAAGTTTTTTTTGTCGAAGTATATTGCATTTTCAACAAAATAGTTCAATTTTCAACAAACAAACAAACAAATTAATTCATTTTTGACCAGACAATTGCATTTACAAGCAAACAGTTGAACTTTCAAGCAAATTAATCGATTTCTCAAAAAACGTTTGAATTGTAGAACAAAAAATAATTAACTGTTGAAGTTTTTTTTTCATGTCGAAGTATATTACATTTTCAACAAAATAGTTCAATTTTTAACAATCAAATTAATTAATTTTTGACCAGACAATTGCATTTACAAGCAAATAGTTGAATTTTCAAGCAAATGAATCGATTTCTCAACCAAGTGTTTGAATTGTCGAACAACAAATAATTAACTTTAACCACAAACAGTTGTATTTTTAATCAAATAGTTGAATCTTCAAACCAAAAAGACGATTTTTTAGAAGATAGTAGAATTTTCAACTAAGAAGTTTTCTATCAAAAAAGATGAATTTTCAATCCAAAAAGGATGAATTTTCAATTCAAAAAGGCGAATTTTCAAGAAATCAGTTGAATTTTTGAAAAAAGATCATTTTTCAAAAAATTGTAATATTTTCAACAACAACAAAATTAATTATCAACCAAACAGTTCCATTTACAATCAAATAAATGAATTTTTAAGCAATAACAGTTGCTTTTTCAATCAAATAGTTGAATTTTAAATCCGAAAGGACGAATTTTTTATCCAAAAAGACGAATATTCAACAAATTAGTTCAATTTTTAACAAAACAATTGAATTTTAAACAAAATGACGAATCTTCAATACAAAAAATTGCTAACAAAGAAGTTCAACCAAGTAGTTGAATTTTTTATCAAAAATATTCATTCATAACCAAAAATATAATACATAGTTGATATTTCAACCAAGAAAAGATTTTAGTTTTAAATCCGAATCAGTAAAAGCCTAATTTTAAACATAAAAAAGTATGAATTTTCTAGCAAAAGCTTTCTTTCCAACCAAATAGTTGGTAGTTCTGAGAAAATAATAGAATTTTTAATCCAAAAAGACGAATCTTCAACAAAATAGTTACTTGTTTAAGCCAAAAATGAATTTTTTCAAACATAATTGAATTTTCAAATAAAAAAATACGAATTTTCAAAAAAAAAAGTTAGTTTTCAACCTAAAAGGTGAATTTTAGACTAAAAACGATCAATTTCCAACCAAAAATGGAGTAAATAGTTAAATCTTCAACCAAAGAGTTGAATCTTCAACTAATAAAATTTATTTTTCACAAAGTAGTTCAGCTTTTAACTAAGCAGTTAAATTTGAAATCAAGAAGATTAATTTTTACCATAGAAGGCGAATTTACAATAAAATACATCAATTTTCAACCAAACTGTAAAATTATTAACTAAAAACTATCAATTTTCAACTAAAAATGGAATAGTTTAATTTTCAGTCAAAACCCTTAATTTTTAGCAAAAAAGAAGAATTTTCAACAAAATAGTAAAATTTTCAAACAAAGCGATGGACTTTGAAAAAATAGATGAATTTTGAACTAAAAACAATAATTTTCAAACAAGAAGATAAATTTTCTATAAAAAAAATGGTTTTTCGACAAAACACATGAATTTTCAACCAAAAACATTTAAAGTTTCTATTAAAAATAGATACATTTTTAATAAAAAATGGAATAGTTACATTTTCAGTTAAAAAATTAAATTTACAACAAAAAATGAATTTTCAACAAAATAGTTCAATTTTTAACCGAAGAGATGGTTTTCCAACTAAAATTATGAATCTTCTGGCAAAAAAATTAATTTTTAACAAAAAAGTTGAATCCTCAACCAAAACAGATTATTAATTATCAAACAAATAGCTGCATTTTTAATTATCAAATATAACTTTCTTACCAGAAAAGAGACGTATTTTCATCACAAAAGTTAATTATCGACCAAGATAGCTGAAGTTTCAACTAAAGAGTTGAATTTTCACCCAAAAAAGATTGCTTTTCTACCAAAAGAGATACATTTTCATCAAAAGAGAGTTGAGTATTTAAGCTTCAAGATGACTTCTCTACCAAAATAGATGAATTTTCTACCTAAATTTGCAACAAAATAATTACATTTTCAACCAAATAATAATATTTTTTCCAAAAAAGATTACTTCTGAACCAAAAATATAAGTAGACTTTTCAACCAAAAAGAATTAACTTTCAACCAAAAATAGTTGGATTTTCTTATTGGGTTCTACTAATTCAGTTCGCATTCAGGCAAAAAAAAACAAGAAAAGGGGAATTTTTCTGAAAATAGGGGAAAAAGGAGAAATTTTTTACAAGACAAAAAAAAGAGGGGAATAGGGGAAAGAGTGTGAAGTCTGATATTGAATAGCATTTTTATGTAATAGTTTACTATAGATTTCATATATAGATTAATTAAACTTTCTTTTCTTTTAGATAAAATCTAAAATTAGAAGGATTAAATTGGCTAAAGTGACCTTTTCCTTAAAAAAGTGAATAATGAGTGTCTTGAAAAAAGTGACTGTGTGAGAGCCCTGGGCATTGAAATATGGCGCTGAACGCTTCCAGTGGGTGCTAAAATAACTTTTTAGAAGTTTTAACCAAAAAAATTCTCTCAGTTCGCACAATGCGGTAAAAGATCTAAATTGCGAAAAAGTGCATTTTTCTTGTTATTTTCAAGCGAATAATTTTTTTTCTGATTCGGATGAACGGTAAATGTTGTATACTATGATTATATAAGTGTCTATATTGTATAGACCTCACCAAAAATTATCTTATGTTCGCGGACTAATGTTAAAGTACCGAAAATGGTAAAAATCACGAAAAATGGTATTTTCCTCATTATTTTCAAGCCAATAATTTTTTTTTCAAATCCGGGAGAGCAGTCAAAGTTGTTTACTAAGATTATATAAGTGTCTATGATGTATAGACCTCACAAGATTTTTTTTATGCTCAGGACTGAAGTTAAAGTACCGAAAATGGTAAAAATTACGAAAAATGGTATTTTCCTCATTATTACACATGTGCGGTACTTTAACTTTAATGGCGATAATAAAATCATTTTTGATGAGGCCTTTACTACATAGGCACAATATCATTATAGTATACAAAACTGGCTTGAAAGTAATGAGGAAAATACAATTTTCCTGATGTCCGCAAACGTAAGACAATTTTTGATGAGATCTACAGTGTTCCACGAGTTATATCCTTGTAGGAGCGAGAACAAAAAAAGTCAAAAAGTCCCATGAACTTTTAGGGTCAGATACGTATGTTGGGACTGACAGAGCTTTCAAACTATATGTAGGTAAGCCTCTTTTGGGAAAATGTGCGTGCAAGCAGACTAGCTATCGGCTCACCTGCATACAATTTAAAAACTCTGTAAGTCCCAACATACATATCGGACCCAAAAAGTTTATTGAACTTTTCGACTATTTTTTTTCGTTCTACCTGCTCCTACAAGGACAAGAATAACTCGCGGGACACCCCGTATACTACATAGGCAATTATATCATCATAGTATACAACTTTAACCATTCACCTGGCTCACAACAAAAAATTATGCGCCGGTAAATAACGAGAAAAAGAATTTTTCATGATTTTGATCTTTGACCTTAGTGTAAAATAAGACATTCCAAGTGTTTGCCAGCACTGTTTCCGCCTTGGATAAATTAAACATTTCCAATTTTCTCAAACCCATTCTGGCTCTGGTCCAGCATATTACGTTCGCGGTTAATCGTTCGCCCATGGGATTCCAGGTCGTCAATTATTCCGATTCGTATTTTCGCCTTTGCACTGCAGTGTATAGGTGCTAACATGTTCTGGAAAGTTGGTGCGGCGTAACCGGCGAAAGTATTTGCAACGATGTTTTAAGGCAGTTCTTTCGGTTAGTCACGGTAGTCAAGTGGTCTGGCATTGTTTACACGTGCGTTTCATATAAGAGCTTTTCGCTTTTCATTCCATTGTTAATGTAATCTCGCTAAACGCGCGAGGAATTATTTCGTCGATTACACTTCCGGCACTTTCCGATCACACGTTGTGTTCATCCGGGAAGCGGGAACTGTTGCAGATTGTACATGATATCGTCATCGGATATACGCACTGGCCGCGGCCGTCAAAGTTACCGAACCGTAAAAGTGATATGATCGATCACTAACTAGTTAGAAAGTCATTTTTTTTCCAATCGGAAACGTGATGCGGAAATGTTAATGTATAATTATTAGAATCGATAGCCAAGTCAAGTTCGCCCACTTTTTAGAAAATGGTCAGATATAGATTATAAATTATTTGCTATTCTAATCTTTCAACCTGAAAAAAATAACACTATATGGGAGCGACCACATATTACGTGACTTTGTGGTTTTGTAAGACGTGAAATTTCTCTGATCAAAAAATAAAATTTTAATCCGTGTCCATATATTTAACACCAATATTATCGGAAGACACAAATTTTCTAGTTGGATTTTCAATCAAATAGTTGAATTTTTGGGACAAAAAGACGCATTGTTTAGAATACAGTTAAATTATCAACAATATAATTAAACTTTTAACGAAATATTTGAATTTTTTACCAAATAGCTGAACTTTTAACATACAATGATTAATTTTCAACCAAGAAGGTTAATTTTATGCCAAAAGACGAATCTTCAATAAATTACGCGATTTTTCAACGAAATAAGATGAATTTTTAACTAAAACAAGAGCATTCCAAGCAAAAATGGAATAGTTAAATTTTCAGTCAGAAAAACTGGTTTTAATCAATAAAAACGAATTATCAACCTGCTGAATTCAAGGAAGACAGACAAATTTTTAACAAAATTGTTGAATCCTCATCCTAAAAACTATCCTAAAACTATCCTAAAAAACCAAGAAAAGATGAATTTTCAAGAAAATAGTTATTTTTTCATGATAAAAAGTCGAATATTTCAGAACACAGTTGAATTTTAATCTGGAACAGAAGAATTTTCAACCACGAAGTTAATTTTCAATCAGGAAAGATGATTTTTAAATGAAATAGTTGAAGTTTCAACCGAACAGTTTAATTTTCTACCAAATTGTTGAATTTTTAAGCCAAAAAGGCGAAATTTCTACAAAACTGTTGAATTTTCATTTGTCAGTCCGAAAATATATAAATTTCCACTAAAAAAGTTAAGTTTTCCATATAAAAGTAAAATATTTTAGAAAACTGTTGACTTTTAGATATAAATCCGAAAAGAAGAATTTTCAACCAGAAAGTTAATTTTCAATCAAGAAAGATGAATTTTCAACTAAAAATATAAATTTTTTACAAAAAATGGAATCGTTAAATTTTCATTTCAGACAACTAATTTCAAACAAAAAGAAAAAAATGTTTAATCAGTTGTATTTACCTAAAAAGGCGAATTGTTAAAAACATTGTTAGATTCTCAAACATAATTATGAATTTTCAATAAACAAGATTAGTTCTCTACCCAAATAGATGAATTTTCAACAAAATACATGAATTTTCTACCAAATAGTTGAACTTTTAAGTAAAGGAAAGCTTAAAAAATGGAATAGCTCCATTTTCAGATAAAAAAATTAAATTTACGCGAAAAAAAAATAAATTTCCAACAAAATAGTTAAATTTTCAAATAACTAGTATGATTTTTAACGAAATGTTTAATTTCCTACCCCAGTACTTGAATTTTAGAAAAAAATATAAATTTTCTACAGCAAAATTCATTTTCAACCAAATAGTTTAATTTTCTACCAACTTGTTGAATTTTCAAGCAAAAAAAACTGAATTTTTTACAAAACAGTTTAATTTTCAAAAAAACAATTAATTTATGACCAAGTGGTTGAATGTCCAACTATAATGATCGATCTTCAACAAAAAAATTAATTTTTCAAAAACTAGTTCAACTTTAAACCAAATAATTGATTCGTTAACAAAAAAAATGAATTCTCAACAAAATATTTAATAGTTAATAATTCAAAAAAATATTTTAATTTTTAATAAAAAAAACATCAAAATCCTCAACCAAAACAGATTTTTATTCAACCGAGTAGTTGCATTATTAACCAAAAGGATGAATGTTCAAACAAGAAGATTTTCTACCAAAGACGACAAATTTTGAACAAAATCCATTGATCTTCAACCAGAAAAGTTCAATTTTCAATTTAAAAATGGGATATATACATTTTCAGTGGTGAAAATTAATTTTCTAGCAAAACGAAACGAATTTTTATCTAAGTAGCTAAATTTTCAATCAAAGATATGAATTTTCAACTCAAAACTAAAAAGTTAAAATTTCAATCGAAAAGTTAATTTTTTATCAAGAAGATTAATTTTTACAAAAAAAAAATGAATTATCAATAAAAAAACAAGAATTTTCAACTAAGTAGTTGAATTTTCAACTAAAAAATACGAATTTTCAACCAAAGATATGAATTTTCAACTCAAAACTAAAGAGTTTAATTTTCAACAAAAAAGTTAATTTATGACTTAGTCCTTAGTGGTTGATTTTTTAACTATAATGATCAATCTTCAACAAAAAAATTAATTTTTCAAAAACTAGTTTAACTTTCGACCAAATAATTGATTCTTTAACAAAAAAATGAATTCTCAACAAAATATTTAATAGTTAATAATTCAAAAAAATATTTTAATTTTTAATTAAAAAAAACATCAAAATCCTCAAACTGAACAGATTTTTATTTAACCAAGTAGTTGCATTATTAAACAAAAGGATGAATGTTCAAACAAGAAGATTTTCTACCAAAGCGGACAAATTTTGGACAAAATCCATTGATCTTCAACCAGAAAAGTTCAATTTTCAATTTAAAATGTCCATTTTCAACCGAAAATGAGACATACACATTTTCAGTGAAGAAAATTAATTTTCTACCAAAAAGAAACGAATTTTTATCTAAGTAGCTAAATTTTCAATCAAAGATATGAATTTTCAACTCAAAACTAAAGAGTTGAATTTTCAATCGAAAAGTTAATTTTTTATCAAGAAATTTAATTTTTTACAAAAAAAAATAAATTATCAATAAAAAACAAGAATTTACAACCAAGTAGTTGAATTTTCAACTAAAAAATACGAATTTTCAACCAAAGATATGAATTTTCAACTCCAAACTAAAGAGTTGAATTTTCAATCGAAAAGTTAATTTTTTATCAAGAAAATTATTTTTTTACGAAAAAAATGAATTATCAATAAAAAAACAAGAATTTTCAACCAAGTAGTTGAATTTTCAACTAAAAAATACGAATTTGCAACCAAAGATATGAATTTTCAACTCAAAACTAAAGAGTTGAATTTTCAATCAAAAAGTTGTTTTTTTACCTAGAAGATTAATAATTATCTACAAAAAAAGATTAATTATCGATAAAATACGAGACTTTTTAACCAAGTACTTGAATTTTCAACCAAAAATGGAGTATTTCAATTTTCAGTTAAAAGAATTAATTTTCAACCAAAAATAAAACGAATTTTTGAAAAATAGTTAAATTTTTAACCAAAGAGATTGATGAATACAAAAATGCTGTTTTATCAAATTAGTTTAAATTTCAACCAAGTAGGTGAATTTTGCTTATTTGAAAGTGTTTTTTTAAGATGTACCTAGCTACGACTGCCACTTCTGAAAGATTTACAACATCCTGAGACCAACAGAAATTTTTTGTTTAGAAAACGTTGAATTCTTAACAGAAAATGAAATAGTAAAATTTTCAGTCGAAACATTATTTTTCAAAACAAAAATGAATTTTCAACAAAAACGATGAATCTTCAACACAAAAATGGACCAAGTCGTTAAGTTTCCAACTAAAAAAGACGAATTCCGTTTTTACTCTGAATTGTTTTTGTTCCGTTTTTACTCTGAATTGTTTTTGTTTCGTTTTTACTCTAGAAAATTAATAAGAATATATAATATCGATGTTTTTTTGACATACTTCAGACCAAATAAAAAAGGAGGTTAGTTGTTGAATCCTTTATTCTGTAGCCAACGTTTCGAAAACATAATGTTTTCCTCATCAGGACAAATATTTTTTGAAGTTCATCAACAGCTTTAATATATACAGATTTCTATTCCTCTTCTTCTTTGCTTAAAAATCTTCATTTTCTCGTTAAATTTTGTTTAAATTAATTGTTGCCTTTAAATATTCTAAAAATTCATGCTATCAACTGTAACAATTAACAATTAATAACAAAACTAACGAAATTGTTACAGTTGATAGCATGAATTTTTAGAATATTTAAAGACAACAATTAATTTAAACAAAATTTAACGAGAAAATGAAGATTTTTAAGCAAAGAAGAAGAGGAATAGAAATCTGTATATATTAAAGATGTTGATGAACTTCAACAAATATTTGTCCTGATGAGGAAAACATTATGTTTTTGAAACGTTGGCTACAGAATAAAGGATTCAACAACTAACCTCCTTTTTTATTTGGTTCGAAGTATGTCAAAAAAATATCGATATTATATATTATTATTAATTTATATCACTCAGACAAACAACATCGCTTAAAACACCATCATTAATCTACTCTAGAAAAGTTTTGTTCCATTCTTACACACAAAGTATGAATATCCCGCTTTTACTTAAATATAAAGAAGCGTTTTTCAAGTCCAATTATTTCAATTATAGTTGGTGGGACATGTCATAAAAGGCGGAGGTATTGCCATTACTGGCCAAGAGCAAAGACAACTTGCTGGTGGATTCCTCGAAGGAGAAGGATCGCCTCCAGGTAGACTGTTACCATTTTTTTTTTCACTCTTATGTAAACGTGTTGCAACCGATTATAACGCATTTAAACGTTAGGTTCCGGCGGTATGCTCGGGGAAGTAACGATGGTCCAGCTTTACGGAATAGCTTTAACAGCAGGAAAAGCTCACCGGGATCACAAGCATCATCATGCGCATCACTACGAGCACAACACGAACAACAATATTCCACCTTCAACAACTACACAGGCACCTGTGACTGGTCCTTCTTTACCAATGAACCCTTACTTAACCGGAGGACAGATAAATCACCAAGTAATGATAAAAATCATTTCATAATTCCTTTTCGAATGAGGCGAAATTCTGCAATTGCTATTTCAAATTTTAATCCTTTTCAAGGTGAAGATCAATCCTGGTACCCACATTCAAATTGTGCAGAATGGTGTTACTTTACGTCACCCAAGTATTCCCACCCCTCAGGCTCCACCACCTCAACCTTTCCCTCCAGCGAATCCTATTCCCGTTTCAACTCCTCCCCCAACATCAAATCTAATTTCTAGATATCCGTCCATCCTGAATACGTATAGACCTACACAATTCTTCGGTATGAATACTCCACAACTTTCAAGCTTGCCATCGCCAATAAATCCTATAAATGGTTATAGTTTCGTTGACAGACGATACCGCAATATTGCTGGGCAAAAAATGTTGTCAAAAAGACACAATGCTGGAGAAGCAGAGCCTGCCAAAAATTTGTCCGCCAATGAAGAGGATAAAGTATGTAGAATCTAGGATATGAATTGTTGTGCTAAATTATTTCACTCTGCTAAATAAATTTATTTATTATCTAGGTAAGTTTCGGTACTGAGAAGACGGGTATTTTCGGCCAGAAGAATTTAACGAAGCGGAATGCTGATACAAAGACGAAACGAGCCTTACTACAACTTTCTGATGGATCCGTTTTCGATGATTCGTTCACAGTGCAACAGAATTTAGACAATGATTACTTTTCTGGTTTGGCTAATTTCGGTGTCCCGCTGAAAAAGGCTCCAGAAACTAAAGCTGAAGAGAGGGAACCAGCAGAAGGTGAAGTGAAACAAGTCATGGATGTTTGCGATGGCTGTGCTGAAGAACCTTTCGAGAGAGCTCTAATAATGGGATGGAGAAGTGTGGCTAAGAAATTGTATTCGGGAGCGTTACACATTCCAACAGTGCCGATGTGCAAGGCATTTTAAATTGAGTTTCTAGACAAACGTAAATCAGTACTGATTTCTTTAAAGTGAAAATTAGACATCAATATGATGATTGAAATCATCATGTGCCTCGAACTGCCTCTTGAATTTAAGTACCGTAAATTAATTAAACACTTTTTAAAAAGTTGGTTTATTATTCTGGTGATTGTAAGGCACGATGCAGTACGATATTTTCTACTTAAGGCTGTTTAAGACAGCTTTGCTCACAAAATCTAGAGACTTGTTTGTCTCGGTAGAAGAAATAGAAGGAATGTGGCAAACAAAATTACACCAATTTTAAAAATTGCCATACAGATTGTAGTATAAGCGTAGAGTATAAGGTTATTTTTCCTTTTAGATATCTAGAGAAATTGCTAATTGAAATTTAATTCTATTAGAAAATTTTTATTTCCGACTCAAGTACCTTGAAGAGCAGATTTTATTTATTTATTATATATGTGTGAACGTCTTCTTGTTGTATACTGTATTCAACGATTGCTCTAGAGCATGATGAACTAATGTGTAAGACGAAATTGAAGAATCAAATATAAATAAATGTTGTAAAAACTTGAACACTTACCTTGGATTTGTGAATGTGCTGGTGTTGAAATTCGCTATCGAATTCGGGTTCACTGAAGTAACTCTGATCTTCCCAATGAGGTGGAAGGCCAGCAGTGCCCGGATGACCTCCAAGAGGACCTGGCATTCCATCCGAGCTTTCAAATAATCGTAGCACACTACGGTCCCTGATATCTCTCAGATGAGACCTACAAATTTGGAAAATTAGTTTCGCAAAAAAAAATCATCAGTATTTCCGTATGCATTTAACAGTGATGGGTAAGTTACTTTTTAAAAGGAACTAGTCATCGTTATCGTTACCATTTTAAAATGTAACTTTTTCTTAGTTACTTTTTTATTTTAGAAATTTATGTATTTAGGTATATGAGAAACATATACTGAGGAAAATACATAATAAACTCCGGGATATCAAACAATTGCATATCATTCTGATAATCAACTTCAAATGAAAATGATCCACTTTTGCGGATCTAAAATTAATTTTTACAGGACCTCTTTCAAACGTGTCGACTGACAATTGTTATACTTTTTATTAAAAGTCTTAGCTTAATCATGACCGACATAATATTTCTAAAATAACGAATTTTCTAGAAAACTTTAATTTTCGGTGGGATAAAAATTCTAATTTTCTTATATTAGGCTATAAATCTCTATGACTCTGGAAATTTTTTTTTTATTTCCAACAGTGTTTCTTTAGATTTATCTAGTAGCGACTCCCATTTCTGGAATATTTACAACTTTCTAGGCCCCTAGGACCAACAGAAATTGTTTTGGAAAAGGTATTTTCAACAAATAGTTAAATTTTCAAACTAAAAAGTATCAATTTTCAACCAAAAATGGAATAGCTAATTTTTCATATAGAAGAAGTTGAATTTTCAACAAAATTACATGAGTTTTCAAGAAATAGTTGACTCTTCAACTAAAAAGATCAATTTTCAACCACAAAGTGGAATAGTTAAATTTTAATATAGAGGACATATTATCAACAAAATTACATGAATTTTCAACGAAAAAAGATTAATTTTCAACCAAAAATTAAATAATTTAATTTTCAGCTGAAAAATTAATTTTCTACAAAAAAAGTAGATTCTTCAAAAAAATAAAATAATTTTCAGCTAAAAAAGATAAAATTTAAAACAAATAGTTCAGTCTTCAACCAAAAATGGAACGGTTACATTTTCAGTTCAAAAATTAATTTAAAAATTCAAACACAGTTAAATTTTCAACCAAACAATGAATTTTTAGAAAAAGAGTAAAACATTCAACCATGAAGTTAAAATTTCAACCAGATAGTCGACTTTTCAACTAAAAAAGATAGTTTTTCAAACAAATCATGTAATTTTCAACTAAAAAGGATACATTTTCCAAAACTAGAATAGTTAAATTTTCAGAGAAAATAAAATCATTTTGAACAACAAAAATTTCAACAAAATAATTAAATATTCAACGAAAGAGATAAATTTTCCATCAAAATAATGAATCTTCAACCAAAAAAATGAATTTTCAACAAAGTAGTTCAACTTTCAACCAAAAAAGATGAATTCTCAATAAAAAAATGTAATAGTTGATATTTCAACGAAAACAGATTTTAATTTTAAATGAAAAAAAGTTCAAATCAACGAAAAAAATAGTTAAATGATAAAACAAAGACATGAATTTTTAACCAAGGAGATGAAGTTTTTACCAAAAAAAAAACAAAATTTGCAACAAAATACATGAATTTTCAACTAAAAAAAGATGCGAATAAATTAATTTTCAGCGAAAAAAGATGAATTCTCAAGGAAAACTGTAACCGTTGATATTTCCACTAAAACAGATTTTCATTTTAAATCAAAAACAGTTGAACTCAGCCAAAAAAGGCGAATTAAAAAAAAAATTTAAATTTGATATTAAAGACATGAATTTTCAACCAAGAAGGTTAATTTTTACCAAAAAATACGATTTTTTAACTAAAAAAGATTAATTTTCGAACAAAGATGGAAAAATATAACTTTTCAAGAAAAAATAGAAAATTTACATTTTCAATAAAAAATGGCATACTTCAATATTTAATTTAAAACATTAATTTTCAACGATAAATGTAACCGTTCATAATTCAACCAAAAAGAATTTTAAATTGAAATCAAAAACAGTTGAATTCAACAAAAAAAAAAAAAAAACGAATTTTCAACAAAAAAAGTAGAATTTTCAACCAGGAAGACTCTTCAGTCAACAGAAAGAAAAAAAATCAACCAAATTGTCAAGATGTAAGCCAAAAAGGGGACTTTTCAACAACACAATTGAATTTTTAATTAAACAAAATTATTTCCTATAAAAATTGTTGAATTTTGAACAAAATAATTAAATTTTCAACCAATAATAATATTTTCAACCAAGAAGGATGAATTCTGGAACAAAACTAAAATTATTAATCTCCAATTGTTGCATTTACAACCAAACATTTCAACTTTCAATTAAAAGACACGAATTTTCAAGAAAATAGTAGAATTAATTGTAAAGAAAAAAGACAAATTTTTTAGAAGATAGTTAAATTTTCAACAAAAAAGTTAATTTAAAACCAAGAAAGAAGAACTTTCAACCAAAAGAGATGACTTTTCTAGCATAAAAAAGGAATTTTAAATTCAAAAGGGCAAATGTTCAACAAAACAGTTAAACTTTCAACCAAACAAAAATTACTTTTCAACAAAATACTTCAATTATCAAGTAAATATTCGATTAAAAAAAAAAGAATGAACTTGCAATGGAAAATAGCTGAATTTTCTTACAAGGTTGTATTAATTCAGTTCGCATTCAAGCGAAAAAGCGAGAAAAAGGGTAATTTTCTTGTAAACAGGGGTGAATAGGAATTCTTTAAAAAAGGGAACAGGAGTAATTGAATTTAATTAAATAAATTATTTTTAAATTAATGTAATTAATTTAAAAAAAATGTTTCAATTAATTTAATTAATTTTAAAATTTCAGTAATTAAATTTGAAATTAATCGATTTTAAATTAAAAGAAAAAAATAAAACCTTGAATGCGGATTTCCAAAGCTAATAATTAAAAATGTTCTGAGTATAAAACTTTAATAAGGAATTGTTCCATTTTTAATATTCTCAATTAAAATTGTACAATTCGTTCTGGTTCTTATTTTCAATTTTACTAGTATTTTTCTTCAATAGTCGCAAAAAGTCGCTTTTTTTTTTAATTCGAAAAAGTCACAGGATATGAACCCTGAAAGTTACTTCCATATCACTATGGTCATCAAAAAAAAAAATAACTAGGGGAAGCCACCCTACAGTAGATAATCTTAATTAACTGCAACACTGGCAAAAAATGTTGATTATTTTTGTTAGTACAATATTTCGGCAAGGATGCTATATTGTACGACGAAGTTTCATTGACATATTATAATTAATTAATGTGTGAGAGCAAAAAATTAAGTTTAAAACTGGAAAAAAAAAATTTCGCCTGTTCTTTATTCATACTTTTTACCTGAATAAATTTTATTCGGGCATGTTTATACATTAGAAAACAATGTTAATGAACAATATATACTGACAAAAACTAAATTGAATCTTTCAAAGTTGAAGCTTCTGAAATTCTAGAATTTTAAATTGTTATCACACAACAAAATTATAATTTGACATTAAAGCTGATTTAGACAAATTTTTCCAAAATCAAAAAATGAATTAAATTATTCTAAAAAAATGTTTCAAAATAAATAGTAATTTTAAATGGGAAACGTTGAAAATGAAAAAAATTTCTACTCTGGAACTTTAAAACTTAACGAATGCAGACTTCATTTAATCTGCAAAAAATTTGTTAGAAGAAAAATTGTGTTTTTAAGACATTTTTATACTCAAACCCTTTAAAATTTCAATTAGGATTTGAAGTAAATTTAAAAAGCTTGAAAATTAATAAATTTTAAATTGCTAATTATACTTTCTAAAATTGAACCAATTCAATTTTTTGCAACATTGCAATTTAATTGCAACATTAAAATCTTAAAGGGAAAAATTATAAATGTAGCATTCAACGTGAACATTCAGAAATCTAAAATTGTAACCATTTAAAGATACCGAAATTATTCAATTACTGATGTATTAATTTCAGATAGTTTAATCTTTGTCTTTTATTTTTGAACTGATTTTTAATTTTTAAATCTTCCTTTAGAATAATTATTCATTCTTGAAATTTTCCAATCAAATATTTTTTATTTGAAATGATTTATTTTTTAATATCTTCAACTAAAAATTGGACAATTTTAACCTATTAAGATTATTAGGATATTACGCTGAAAATAAAAAAAAAATACAAAACGTGATTGCTGTAATATGATTCCAATTTTTGAAATTGTACAATTTTAAGCTTTTAAATTCGAAATTGCTTTATATTTGCATATAACATTACTAAATTCAAAACAGACTATCAAGACTTTTAATATGAAATTTTCAGATATTAAATAGCGGAATTGCCCTAAGTTTTTGAATATTTGAATTTGAAACTACAATATAGTGAAATTTAAAATTCGCAACCTCCAAAAATTAATCTAAAAATTAATTTAAGAAAAAACTTTAGTTTTAAGGTTTCAAAGATTAAACTGTTTTAGAATTCCACATTCAAAACAATAATTTAAACTTCAAATTATAAAAAAAGTGATTTCTGTCAAAAAAAATTACTGTCATTTTCACCGTTCAAAATTGCAGAATTTTAAAATTATTGCGAGAAATATTGTGAACGCGCAAATTATGAAATATGGGAAATCACCAGGTGCAATATTACTCTTCCGGCTTTCTCCCAGGTGGGTGGCCACCCCATTAAGTTACTCCCCATCACTGAAAATTAAATGTTTAATAAATAACTCACCTCAAATCTTCGAGTTCGTAAAACATATCCTTACTGCTGTCATGAATATAAACTTTAACATGAGGACTATCTAAATATTCCATGGTAAGTTGCTTTGGAAAACTCCTGACAAAGAGAGCCTTAACCGTATCTATACTTGTAATTTCATTTGGGAGCAATGCACGTTTCGTCTCACTTCTGTATTGAAGGAACACCAATCCTAAAATATTAAAAACAAAATTAATAAGCACTTGACATATTTTTTATTATCTTTATATTAGGGAAACTGACTTCCAAATTTATGTTCTTATATGCTTTGCAAAGATTACCTTTTGTTTATTCTACTAAATAAATAATTCAACAGTAAATTCAACAGTGAAATTAGATTTTCAGAAAAATTAATCTTAATGGGTGTTTTTCACAATAATGTGATTTTTTATAGAATAATTAACAGTTACAGTTACTTGATAAAATAACTTCACGTTACCTAAAAAGTTACTTTTTTCACTTCCCTAATTTTATAATTTAAAAATCAAAATAACTAAGATGATAATTCATAAAATAGTATATTGTATACCTTGGAGTGAAATAGTCTTTTTTAACCAAGTAATTCAACTTTCGACCAAAAAGTTAAATTTTCTACCAAAAAAGACAAATTTTCAACTAAAGAGTTAAGTCCCAACAAAAAATTAATTTTCAACCAAATAGTTTTATTTCCTACCAAAATATTTGAAATTTCTATCTAAAAGAAAAATGAATTTGAAACAAAATAGTTAAATTTTCAAACAAATGAGATGAATTTTTAACTAAAATTATGAATCTTCAACCAATTAACTGAATTTTTAACAAAATAGTTCAACTTTCAACCAACTAGTTAAATTTTTAACCAGAAAAGACAAATTTTAAGAAAATAGCTGAACCCTCTTCAAAATTAACTTGTTACCAAAAAAGATGAATTTTTATACCAAAAACAACGCGTTTCAACAAAAGAGTTGAATTTTCAACAAAAATTTTCGTTATTTTGCAATCAACTAGTTGAACATTTTTACCGAAATAGTTGAATTTTCAACAAAATACATGAAATTTCAACCAAAATAGATCAATTATCAACAAAAAATATAATTGATTTCTATCAAAAAAGATTTTAATTTTAATTTCAACCAAATCAGAATTATTTTTTACCAAAATAGTTGAATTTTCAAAAATAACAAAAATGAGATTTTTTTACCAAAAGAGATAAATTTTGAAAAGAAAAAGCCGAATTTTGAACCAAGGAAGGAAAAATATTTCCTACAAATTGTTGAATTTTCAAAAAAAAAAAAAAAAAAAGAATTTCCTACAAAATAATTGAATTTTAAGCTAACAGGATGAATTTTCCACAAAAAAGTTACTTTTCGATCAAATATCTCAACTTTTTACCAAAATGGTTATTTTTTTACAATATATATTAATTTCTAACCAAATAGTTGAATTTTCTACCATTTTCGAACCAAAAAGACGAATTTTCAAAAAAAGATTTAAATTTCCAACAAAAAAGTTAGTTTTCAGCTAAACAGTGGAATTTTCTACAAAAATATTAAAATTTTTAACTCAAGAAAGAACGAATTTGAAACGAAATAGTTAAATTTTCAACCTGAGAGATGAATTATCAAGAAAATAGCTAAACCCACTACAGACATTTTTTTTTTGTCAAAAGAGATGAATTTTCAAAATGAAAATCTGAATTTTCAAACTGAAAATGAGAATTTTCAAACTGAAAATGTGAATTTTCAACAAAAATGTTCGTTATTTTTCAACCAACTAGTTGAACTTTATACAGAAATAGTTGAATTTTTAACAAATACATGAATTTTCAACCAGAATAGATGAATTCTCAACGAAAAATATAATTTATTTCTACCAAAAAAGATTTTAATTTAAAATCAAACACAGTTGAATTCAACCAAAAATACGAATGTTCAACAAAATAGCTAAATCCTTAACCAAACCAGATTAATTTTCTACCAAAATAGTTGAATTTTCAAAGAAAAATTTTTTACCAAATAAATTTGGAAACGAAAAAAAAAACGAATTTTGAACAAAGAAAGCAAAAAATTCCTATAAATTCTTAAATGTTCGAACCAAAAAGACGAATTTTCTACTAGGCAGTTTCATTTTCAAGTCGAAAATATTACTTTTCAACCAAATAGTTGAACCTTCTACCAAAATACATAATTTTTCCAAAAAGCAGTTAAATTTTCAACAAAAATAGATGAATTCTCAACAAAAATTATAATATTTAATATTATTTCAAACAAACAAAAATTTAATTTGAAATCAATCACAGTTTAGTTTAACCAAAAAAGAAGAGTTTTCAACAAAATAACTGAACCCTCAAGAGATAAATTTCGAAACAAAAAAACCGAATTTTGAACCAAGAAAGAAAAAGAATTCCCATAAATTGTTGAATTTTCAAACCGAAATGACGAATTTCCTACAAAACAGTTTAATTTTCAATCCGAAAATATTTAATACCAAAATAGTTAAATTTTTAACAATCAATAACAGTTTAGTTTAACCAAAAAATAAGAGTTTTCAACAAAATAACTGAACCCTCAACCAAATCAGATGAATTTTTTACCAAAGTAGTTGAATTTTTAACAACAACAAAATTTGATTTTTTTACGAAAAGAGATAAATTTGGAAACAAAAAAACCGAATTTTGAACCAAGAAAGAAAAAGAATTCCCATAAATTGTTGAATTTTCAAACCAAAAAGACAAAACAGTTGAATTTTCATGCCAAAAGGATGATTTTTCAACAAAAAAGTTTCTTTTCGACCAAATAGCTGAACTTTCTACCAAAATAGTTAAATTTTTAACAAAATGCATTAATATTCAACAAAATGGTTGATTTTCTTTCAATTTCCTACCCTTAACTGACCCATAAACCTCTCTTAAAATGAGATATACAGAAAACACAAAGTAATTTTGAAGTAACTAAAATTAAAGTCCCAAGTTTGCAAAAATCATAACTAAGTTAATTTTCAAGTTACTTTTTGAAATATTAACCCTAAAAGTTACACATAACGTAACTTTTTAGTAAAAATTATATTATAGCGAAAAACACCGACTAAGATTAGTTTTTCTGAAAATCCAATTTTTCAGTAAAAATTCAAGAAAATAAACCCTCAGATATTTTTTTCTAAAGTCGAAAATAAGGAAGACATTAAGCTTTAAAAGATTTAAGGCCGATGAAGGATTACTAGATATTGTTAGTTTTAGCTCAAAATACATAATTTTTCTTCAAAAAAGAACAAATACTTTTGAGAGCACCTTCAATTTTAAAAATGTTAATTTTTCGGACCACCCTATTATTGGAATTGCATAAAATAATAAGAATAATGGCTTGAAGCATTAGTTTGAGTGCTCGTATGCGATAAAGCAAAGAATGAAAAAATTGGAAGTTTAGTTACCTAACGGTCGTTCCAATGTTTTACTTGGAGTTCGTACAACGGGCAGGCTACTCCGTTGTTTCCCACCTCTCCGAAAGCCGGTACTAGAAGTCTCGACTTCGGACATGATACCCGGGTCATCATCAAAAAGCATCGCCGACGAGGGTGGTGGATATCCTCGTGGAAGAGGCGCCTGTAAATTAAAAATCTGTCTTCAAAATGCAAAGTATCATTAAAAAAAAAAAAAATTTACTTAAACGAAATCGAAAATTTTATTTCAACGTCCACAATATCTACATTTTTTTCATCGACATCATTTCAAGGATGACACAGCAAAACGTATCGACTCACATTTGGCCGATTTTCAGGAGAGACAAAAAACGTGCTATAAAATCTAATTTTTAGTTAAATTAAAAACTTAGAATTTAATTTATAAATTTCAAGCCAAAAAGTTGAATTTTCGACAAAAAAGTTTATTTTTCAACTAAAAATTGTAAGTTTCCAACAAAAAATGGATAAGTTAAATTTTGAGATAAAAAAATCACTTTTAAACAACAACACAAAAACAATTAAAAACAATTATCAACCAGTTTAGTCCAACGAGAAAAAACGAATTCTTAACAAAATAGTTGAATCCTCAACTAAATAGATGAATTTGCAACAAAATAGTTTAGTTTTAAAGCTAAACAGTCGAATGTTTTAGAAAAGAGTTGACTTTTAAACAAGAAAAAAAGAATTTTTGAACAAGAGGGATAATTTTCAGTCAAGAAAGATGAATTTTCAATAAAATGGCTGAATTTTCAACTACAAAAGATATATCTTCAAGCAAAAATAGAATCGTTAAATGTTCAATTTAAAAAAATAATTTTCAAGAACAAAAAAAAAAGTGTTTTCAACCAGTTGAATTCAACTAAAAAAGACGAATTTTTAATAAAATAGTTTAATCCTCAACCAAAATGATAAATTTTCCACATAAAAAAACTAATTTCCAACAAAATATTTAATTTTTGAATAAATGGTTTGATTTTCCACTAAAAATATGAATTTTAAACAAGACATATAATTAGCGAACAAATAATTGAATTTTCAACTAAAACGGTGAATCTTCAGCCAAAAAAAAAATTGAATTTTTTATAAAGCAGTTCAACTTTGAACCAAGTAGTGCATTTTTCAATAAAAAAAAACAAATTCTCAACGAAACATGTAATAGATAATATTTGAACGAAAAAAAGATTTTAATTTGAAATCAAGAACAGTAGAATTTAACCCACATACACGAATTTTCAACAAAATACTTGAATCCTTGACTAAAAAAAAATTAATTTTCAACCAAAAAGTAGCATTTTTAACAACAAAATTGATTTTCTAACAAACAAACAAAAACGAATTTCCAAAAAAATAGTTACATTTTCAAATAAATAGTGTAATTTTCAGCCGAAAACATAAATTTTTAACGAAAAAGTTACTTTCCAACCGAATAATCCAAGTTTCTACAAAAATTTGGAATTTTCAAGCCAAAAAGATGAAATTAAAAAAACTGTTGAATTTTAAACGAAAAAATTACTTTAACACCAAATAGTTGAAATTTCAATTGAAATGATGAATCTTCAACTAAAAAATTAATTTTTTACAAAGTAGTTCAACTTTAAACCAAGTAGTTGATTCTTGAAAAAAAATTAATTTTTAACAAAATATGTAATAGTTAATATTTCAACAAAAAATTTTGTTTTAAAATTAAAACCAGTTGAATTTAACCAAAAAAGACGAATTCTCAACAAAATAGTTGAATCTTCAACCTAAACAGATTAATGTTCAACCAAGCAGTTACACTTTTAACAAAAAAGGATCAATTTTCAACCAAAAATGGAATAGTTAACTTTTCAGATAAAACAATTAATTTTGCAAAAAAAAAAAAGAATTTTCAGCAAGAGTTGAATTTTCAAACAAAAATATGAATTTTCAATAAAAAAAAGTTAATTTTCAACCGAATAGTCCAATGTTCTACCAAATAGTTGAATTTTTAAGCCAAAAAGACGATTTTTGTACAAACAGTTAAATTTTCAACAAAAAAGATAGTTGAAACTTAAAAAAAAAAACAGTTGAAGCCACAACCTAAACAGATTAATTTTTAATCAAGCAGTTGCATTTTTAACCAAAACGGATGAACTTTCAACCAAGAAGATTAATTTTCTACCAAAAAAAGGACGATTTTCAATAAAATACATGAATTTTTAACGAGAAAAAATCAATTTTTAATTTAAAATATAAATTTTCAATAAAAAATGGAAGTTACATTTTCAGTCAAGAACATGAATTCTCATTTTTTTTAACATAAATTTTTAGTAGAATAGTTACAATTCCAACCAAAAAGTTGATTTTTTACCAAGAAGATTAATTTTTTACCAAAAAAGTCGAAATATCAACAAAATATATGAATTTGCAACCATTTACTTGAATTTTCAACCCAACAATTAAAGTTTTAAGTTAAAAAGATTAATTTTCAACCACAAATGGAATAGTTAAATTTTTAGATAAAACATTAATTTTCCACACAAAAAATATAATAATTTCCAACAAAATATTTAATTTTCGAATAAATGGTTTGATTTCCCACTAAAAATATGAATTTTGAACAAGACATATAATTAGCGGACAAACAATTGAATTTTCAACTAAAACGGTGAATCTTGAACCAACAAAAATTGCATTTTTTATAAAGTAATTCAACTTTAAACCATGTAGTGCATTTTTCAATAAAAAAAAGCAATTCTCAACGAAACATATAATAGATAATATTTGAACGAAAAAAGATTTTAATTTGAAATCAAGAACATACGGATTTAATCAACATACACGAACTTGTTAACAAACAAACAAAAAACGAATTTCCAACAACATAGTTACATTTTCAAATAAATACTGTAATTTTCAGCCAAAAACATAAATTTTCAAAGAAAAATTTAATTTCCAACCGAATAGTCCAAGTTTCTACCAAAATTTGGAATTTTCAAGCCAAAAAGATGAAATTAAAAAAACAGTTGAATTTTAAAATCGAAAGTATGAATTTTAAACAAAAAAGTTAATTTAACACCAAATAGTTGAAATTTCAATTGAAATGATAAATCTTCAACCAAAAATTAATTTTTTACAAAGTAGTTCAACTTTAAACCAAGTAGTTGATTTTTGAAAGAAAAAATATAATTTTCAACAAAACATGTAATAGTTAATATTTCAACAACAACAAAATTAATTTTTATTCATACCAGTTGAATTTAACCAAAAAAGATGAATTCTCAACAAAATAGTTCAAACCTCAACCTAAACAGAATAGTTTTCAACGAAAAATGGAATAGTTAACTTTTCAGATAAAACAATTAATTTTTCAAAAAATAGTACTTTCAGCAAAAGAGTTGAATTAAAAAAAAAAGAACTTTAATTTTCATCGTAAAATATGAATTTTCAACAAAAAAGTTAATTTCCAACCGAATAGTCCAATTTTCTACAAAATAGTTGAATTTTTCAGCCAAAAAGACGAATTTTTTTACCAAAAAAGACGAAAGATCAATAGAATATATGAGTTTTCAACCATTTACTTGAATTTCCAACCAAATATATACATTTTTAAGTGAAAAAGATTAATTTTCAACCACAAATGGAATAGTTAAATTTTTAGTTCAAGAAATTGATTTTCAACCAAAGATTAAACGAATTTTTAACAAAGTAGTTGTATTTTCAACAAATAATTACATTTTATTGAAAAATGAGAATAAAGGGAAATAGAAGAAAGAGTATGAAATCTTAAATATGAAAGTAATTTTCAAACTTATCAAGTTATTCTTAACTGTACTGTCAGCAGGTCCATCTTTCGTAAAATTCACAAACTTTGTAAAAACTTATCATCAGGAAAAGTACCAAACAATGTTCTCAAATCAAAAAAAAAGTGTGAAGAGTTTAATTAAAAGTACTCTCATACCAGTATCAAATAGTTTTATCTCATTATTCATTGTTGGATTCACAGCTACAGAAAATTCCATTTATATTTCGTATTTAAAAATAAGAGTGAACAAGATAGCTTTTATTTTCCGTCTACGTTTCATAAGGGAAACCTCCCTACAGTGGATACTGCAACCTACAAAGGATAATCATTAATTAAAAATACTAATTTATGTTAAATAATTAATTTAATTAATAGTTCAGGCACTATACGTATCCATTAATAAAAATAAAATTTTTAAATTTCATTTTTGTTCTTAATGAATGATTATCCACTGCAGGTTGCATTATCAATAAATTCAACTTAAAGAAAAAGCTTAAACCTTTTTAAAAAATAGCCAAAAAGGCGTTTGCCCTCAATTTTTTTCAAAAACTTGACGTGGTAGAAACATTTCAGATTCGAAAAAACCAGTTATAAAAAATTCTCCTGATGAGGATGAGTATTTTAATTATTTAGAATTTTCTACCTAATAATCTCATTTTCAAAAAAATGGGGGTGATTGTGATTGCTGTGCTACCCTTCACTTGTTCACTGCGTATACACGATTTTTTTACTATTGAATATCTTGAATTGGTCAAATTAATATGACCTAATTGAGTGACATAGAAATTCGTTCAAAAAATGCGTGTAAAATATCATTTAAATATAATTAGTGAGTAGAAAAACAGTGAAAAAGATGATATTCATGCTGAAAACAGATAAGAAAGTAGCAAATTAAAGAAAAAGGTGTTAGTAAAATTACCTTTCTCTGTCGAGATTTTGTCCCCATCTGTTAGCAAATTCACACAGAAACACACAAAAATTACGATTGAGTATAAAAAGTGGAATTAAAATAAATGGTTAAACATTACTGGAATACATTCCAGGCCTCGGACTCATACATTTTTTTAAATAGTAGCAAAATAGTATTGAAGTCAATTTAAAACGCTTCAAATTCCTAATTTTTCAAGTAAAAATATTACATTTTCAACAAGAGAAACTTTTAACCAAATAGTTGAATTTTCAATTTAAAAAAATGTCAACTGAAAAAAACGATTTTTCGAAATAATAAAATCTTCGAAAACTTCGATAAATTTTCCACTGAAATGATGAATCTTCAACTGAAATAGTCGAATTTTCAACAAAAAACATAAATTTTAACCAAGAAGATTAATTTTTGACCACAAAAAGGACGAAATTTCAACAAAACATTGGATAGTTAGATTTTTAGTTTAAAAAACTAATGTTCAACCAAAAAAGTTAATTTTCAACTAAAATGATGAAATATTTAACTGGATTAAATAAATTTGAAGTTCAAAAAATTAATTTCCCACCAAAATGATGAATCTTTTTATAGTAGTAGAATTTGCAAACAAAAAATTAATTGTTTACAAAAGAGTTTAACTTTCAACCAAGTAGTTTAATTTCAAGTAAAAATGACAAATTTCCAACTAAAATGATGAATCTTTAACTGGAATAGTTGAATTTCCAACCAAGGAAATCAATTTTCTTCCAAAAAAGACGAATTTTCGAACAAACAGTTGAAGTTTCAACTGAAAAATATAAATTTTCAACCAAAAATGTAATAATTACATTTTAAACCAACAAAAACAACAAGTTTTCCACAAAATAGTAAAATTTTCACCCAAACTGATGAATTTTCAACTAAAATGATGAATCTGTAACTGAAACGGTTGAATTTTTGACCAAAAATATGAATTTTCAACCAAGAAGATTAATTTTTAAACATAAAGACGATTTTTCATCAAAAATACATGAATTTTCAACTAAAAAAGATAAAATTTCAACAAAAAATTGAATAGTTAAATTTTCAATTAAAGAAATTAATGTTTCAACCAAAAAGATGAATTTTAAACTAAAACGATGGAACATTCTATTGTAATAGTTGAATTTTGAGTTAAAAAATTCATTGTCAACCAAAAAAAAGTTTTGTCAACGAAATAATTCAAGTTTTAACTGATATATTTAATTTCAGGTTTGCCAGATGAGCAGACATAAATTTTATATTACAAATCAAAAAAATGTGGGCACGCTCTCGAAAAAATAGTTTGAGTTTAACCAAATTTCCTGACATTTTCCGGTTTTTTTTCAGGCATATAAAAATTCTCTGAAAATGCCAGGTTTGCCAGATGAGGAGACATAATACATCTCCCATAAATTCGTATAAAACCCGCTAAAATCCTTTGAGAATTTCTTAAATCTGTGGAGATCCTCTAAAAATAATTAGAAAGCTCATCAAATTTTTTTAATTTCCTCAACATATTTTAAATTCCTTGAAATCATATAATTTCTTCTGAAATCCTACGAAACCCTTGAATATGGGGAAATCCGTAAAAATCTCTACAAGTCCCTTGAAATTTCATTTCTTATAGAATGAAATCTCTTAAAATCCCTTAAAATATTTGAAATTCTCTGAAATCCCTTGGAATGTTTTAAAATACCCTAAAACCTTCGAAAAAAGCGACTAAAAAAAACTAGCGAGCAATTTGAAAAATTTGTAGCATCAATATCTTTTTTCAAAATACTGGAAAAATAGTTAAATTGTGAAAAAAGTGTCAAAACCTGTCAATAGTGGAGCGAGTCCGAGGCCTGCCAGTCGCATATACGTCGATTAATCGAAACAGATAACATATAAATATATAAAAAAAATGTTCTCTAAATATTAACTGAAAACATATCACGATTTTCTGAAATTAATAATGTGGTAAACAAAAGTGGGTCCTAAAATGGATAAAAATCGTAATATATTCCCAGAAAAAAAAGTAATTCAAATTATTTTTAAATGAGAAAACTTAAAATTCTCACCAAATCTTATAAAGGAAGGATCGTGAATCTTCTCGATCTCGAAAGAAGATTCTCTTTTTTAATTTAAACTCTAAGAAAGTTAATGGAAAAAGTTCTTCAGATTTAACAACAAGGTGTTATAACTTAATAAACGCTTTTCATGCAAACTTACAAAAAAACATTATAAAGATTTCATAAAAAGTGTCTTAGTAACAAAAAAATCCACAAAGAATTGTTAAAAATTAAAAATCCAAGATATAGGAGAATCGGCGGCGATGGGCAGAGATAACGTCACTTTTTCATTTTCCTGGTCGGGAAAATATATGACTTTGTGAAATTTCCATTTACTATCTCAAAACTGTATTTTTTTCGAAAATTCCCCGCTCTAAGTGAAAATTATAATTCATTTGGAAAATTCCCTGTTCCAAGTTAGAATTATCATTTTTTTCGAAATTTCTCTGATCCTATTCAGAATTACATATTTTTGGAGAAAAAGTTTTGGAAAATTTCCTGTTCAAAATCAAAATATTCATTTTTCTCGAAAATTCAATGTTCCAAGTCAAAATTAGATTTTATTTTAATTCATTTTTAAATATAGGTATTAAAAATTAGCCTTCACAAAAATGATCATGATTCCGTGAAGATTTTTCAATGTTTAAGGACTCAAATAAAGTTAAAATCATAAAGATCACATTTGTAATATACTAAACTGAAATAAAAAATTCATTTTTCTAGCTCCTGCCAAAAGTTGATGTTGGAATACAAAATATTGAGTACCAAATAGTTGAATTAAAAAAATAATTTTCAAGAAAAAATACGATTTTTTTTAGTAGAAACTTGAATTTTCAACCAAAACGTTACTTTTCAACTGATGATGAATTTTCAACTAAAGAGGATTACTTTTCCACCATAAAATATTAACTTTCAATCCATAAGGACGAATTTTTTATCGAAAAAGATGAATGTTGAAATAAATAATTGAATTTTCAAACCAAAAAGACTAATTTTTTAGAAGACAGTTGAATTATCAGCCTGAAAAGTTGAATTTTTAAGAAATAGGTTAATTTTCAACTAAATTCTAGAATTTACGTACCAAAAAGACGATTTTTTTAGAAGACAGTTAAATTTTCAAGGAAAAAGATCACTTTTAATAAAAAAAGATAACTTTTCTATCATAAAAGCGTAATTTTCAATCCAAAAGGATGATTTACTTGATTTTAATAATACACTTTGCATTTAAGTGAAAAAAATGTGAAAAAGGGGAAAAAGGGAAGTTTCCTGAAACCAGGAGGAAAAAGGGGAATTCTTTGAAAAAATATAATAGGGGAAGAGTGTGAAGACTGTGACTGAATTGGAAATTATTCAATTTTGAACGTTTCGACTTAAAAATGCCCAACTAGCTAATAGGGGCTGCGATTTGAAAGAATTGATTCTTTGAGTACGGATTCGCGAAATTAGAAATTGCTCAATTTTGAACTTTATTAATTAAGAAATTTCTAAGAAGAAGGCTTTAATGAGAAATTATTGAATTTTTAATGTTCTCAATTACAAAATGGTACCACTTTTTCAGGTTTTGAATTTAGACATTACCAGTTTCATTGTGATTAGAATTGAAACTAAGGAGGGGAAATGAGGGTAGGGGAAGTAGAGAGTGATAAATGAGGGGATATATAGGGGAGGGGATATATAGGGAAAGTGAGGAGAAAAAACGGGGATAAATTGGGCAATTCAGGGGAAATTAAGGTAGGTAAGGTAGGGGAACTGATGGGAAGTGAGGGAAAATGAAGGGAAATAATGGAGGGAAATTAGTAGTAAAAGTTGTGAGAGGGAAAATAGGGGAAGTAAGGAGAAATTAGGGCAGGGGAAGTGCGAGGAGGGGTATTAGGGTCATTGAGGGAAAATGGGAGACGAAGAATTGGGGGCGGGGAAGTAGGGAAAGTGAAGGGAGGGAGAATATGGGGAATAAGGGGAGGGGAAGTAGGGGTCGTGAGAGGAAATGAGGGGGTTGAAAGTAGGGAATGTGAGAGGAAATGAGGGTATGGGGAGGTAGGGAAGTCAGGAGAGGGGAAGTAGGGAAATTGTGGAAAATTTTGTGCGGGTAAGTAGGGGAATTGAGAAGAAATGGGGAGAGGGGGCATTAGGGATGGGGTAGTAGGGGGAATTGAGGGGAAATGTGGATGAGGAAGTAGAGGAAGTGAAGAGATAAGGAATTAGAGGAAGTAGATGAGGAAGAAGTTGAGGAAGAGAGGGAAAGCGAACGTTGAAGTGTGGGGTGTGAAAATAGGGGTAGAGGGGAAGGAGGGGAGGGGAAGTATGGGATGGGGAGGTTTGAACGACTTAATTAACGTCTTAATGGACTACGAAACCCTTTTTGTGACTTATTTTTCTTCTAAAAGTCGTAAAAAATTAGTTATATGAAACGTTATTTCTGCCAAATAGATTTTAGTGACTTATTTTTAGTAAACTGTGGATATAAAAAATACCTCAAGATCCATGGTGTGTCGGCCAGGTAGGGTTCCGTATTGGCTGTGAACTGGCGGTAGGTGATGTGGATGAAGTGGATGGATTTGTTGAGCAGAGTTGAATTGTTGGTGATGCAAGGAAGGCTGATGATCGCCGCTGAGGGTATGCCGTCGAGGCTCGTCCCTCGAACGGCCCCCGCCGCCACTTCCGGGAATACCGGAACCCCTGGTACCTGCACCTCCAAAAACACTGCCACCACCTCCACGTCTGTTGGAGGGGTCGTTCGCGCCCTCACCCTCCGTTCTTCCGGATCCGCCTGAAATCACCATTTTTAAGTATTAGCAATTGACTCAAATTCAGTATGCAGACTTGACAGCCCAAAATGCCAAAATTATCTGAAAACAGGGGAAATAGTGCGATTTTTCATGAAAGTAGGGGAATAATAGGGGAATGAACTCTTTTAAATAAAAATAATTAAGGCATCATATTAAATTTAATATGAAACGCTTTAAATTACTAAGATTGCAACTTGAAATACATTGTACTTTAAAAAAAAAGGTGAATTTTAAGCAAAAAAAGAATTTGAAAGTTTCTAAGTTTGAGAAGCAAGTTAAACTTATTTGGGCGTTGGGCCATTATCAAGGTATAGAAAAAAGTAAGTTCCGTAAAAAATTAAATATTCTGTGTACTGAGAAAAAAGATTATTTGAATCAAAGAAATGTGGTACCAAATACATCCAAACAAATATTTTTTTGATTGAAAGAAATTTTTCTTGTTTCAAGAAACAATGTTTTTCAAATGAGAGAAAACATTCTTGTTATAAGAAAAATTGATTTTGATCATAAAATAGTAGGTTTGACGTTTTCAGTATTACATTTCTTTAATTCGAGTAATCTTCTTTCTCAGTGTATTAAAAATAAAAAATAAAAATCATAGTCTCTATAATTGTCGACAATCGTAAACAAAATTATCTACCAAACGAGATGAATTTTTTTGAAGAAGTTCATCTTTCAACCAAAGAAAACGAATTTTCAACAAAATAGTTTAACTGTTAACCAAGTAGTTGCATTTTTAATAAAAAAAGATGAATTCTTATCAAAAATATAAAAGTTAATATTTCAACTAAAAAATATTTTTGTTTTAAGTGTTAGTTCTTCAAACCTATAATTAAAAATTTTTGAATTCAGCCAAAAAGTCGAACTTCCAGTTTATAAAATTAATTCTCAGAAAAAAAACTAATTTTCACCAAATTAGTTCAATTTTTTAACCAAAGAGATGAATCTTTAACCAAAAGAATGAGTTTTGAACAAATTAGTTAAACTTTCAACCAAGTGGCTGAAAATTTAACCAGAAAAGACGAATTCTCAACAAAAAATATAATAATTGATATATGTCAACCAAAAAAGATTTTAATTTGAAATAAAAAAACAGTTGAATTCAACGAAACAAGACGAATTTTCAATAAAATAGTTTAATTCTCAACTAAAAAAAAAATTAATTTTGAACAAAACAGTTGCATTTTTAACTAAAGAGATGAATTTTCAAGTAAAATAATGAACCTTCAACCAGAAAAAAAAATGAATTTTCAACAAAGTAGTTAATCTTTCAACCCAGTGGTTGAATTTTCAAACAGAAAATGTGAATTCTCAATGAAAATAATAGTTTTCCGTTTAAAAAAATAACTTTCAACCCTCAGAAACACACTAATTTTCGAAAAGTTAGATAATTTTTTAACCAAAGAGATGAATCGTTAACAAAAAAAAAATAAAAAATTTAACAAAGTAGTTCAACTTTCAACCAAATAGTTGACTTTGAAGCAAAAAATATGAATTCTCAACGAAAAATATAATAATGATTGATATTTCAACCAAAAAATATTTTTGTTTTAAACCAACAGTTGAATTCAGCCAAAAAGTCGAACTTACAGTTTATAATATTAATTCTCAGAAAAAAAAATTTGACCAAAATTAGTTCAATTTTTTAACCAGAAAAGATGAATTCTCAACAAAAAATATAATAATTGATATGTCAACCAAAAAAGATTTTAATTTTGAATAAAAAAACAGTTGAATTCAACCAAATAAGACAAATTTTCAACAAAATAGTTTAATTCTCAACTAAGTAAGATTAAGATAGTGAACCTTCAGAAAAAAATTGATTTTCAAAAAAGCGATTAAACTTTCAACCTTTAGTACAGAAGTTGAATTTTAAAACAAAAACTGTGAATTCTCAATGAAAAAAATAGTTAATATTTCAACCTAAAAAGATTTTTATTTCAAATTGAAAAAAAAACCGTCGAATTCAACGAAAAAAGATGAGTTTTCCGTTGAAAACATTAATTTTCAACAAACAAAAAAAACACATAATTTTCAACAAGTTAGTTTTTTTGTATACCATTAAGCCATGAAGTTAATTTTTTTTAACAAAAGAAATGAATCTTTAACAACAACAAAATTAATTTTTTAGAAAGTAGTTCCACTTTCAACCAAATAGTTGACTTTTCAAGAAAAAAAATATGACTTCTCAACGAAAAATATAATAATTGATATTTCAGCCAAGAAAGATTTTAATTTTAAATAAAAAAACTGTTGAGTTCGACCAAAAAAGACGAAATTCTAAAAATTCAAACAGTTGAATTTTGAACAAAAAAGTTGAGTTTCTGAGTAAAAAATTAAGCAAAAAGGAATTTTTAACAGTGAAATTCAACTTTCAACCAAGAAAATTAATTTTCTATCAAAAAGACAAGTTTTCAACAAAATACATGAATTTTCAATGAAGATGTTCAATTTTCAACTAAAAAAGATCAATTTTCCACCAAAAATTGAATAGTTAATTTTAGTTAAAAAGATTAATATTCAACAAAAGAGATTCATTTTTTAATGAAATGATTAATCTTTATCCAAGAAGATTAATTTTCAATAAAAAAATACGACTTTTCAACAATTCAAACAGTTGAATTTGTAATAAACGTGTTGAATTTTCAAGCTAAAATTAGAATTTACTTTGAAACCAGAAAAAAAAGAACTGTCAACGTTTAGCGACAAATTTTTTAGTCACAAAGACCCATTTTCTCAGAAGATAGTTTAATTTTCAACCAAAAAGGTAATTTCCAATCAAGAAAGATGAATTTTAAATGAAAAAAAAGATGACTATTGTGCCAAAAAAGATTAATTTTTAACCCAAAAAGACCAATTTTCGACCCAAAAAAGACGAATTTTCAGAAAAAAAAAACAGTTGGATTTTCTTATTTTAAAAACCTTATAAAATCCCTTGAAACTTTTTAAAGCTCTTAAAAATTCCTTGGAATTTGTAAAAATACCCTGAAATCTTTAAAATCCTTTGGAATCCCTTCAAATTATTTAAATCTATTCAAAATTCCTTCGAATCTTTTGAGCGAAAAAAACGAGAAAAAGGGGATTTTTTTTGAAATTTTGGGGAAAAAGAGAAATTCCTTAAAAAAGGGGAAAAGCTGAGAATAGGGGAAAGAGTGTGAAGTCTGAGCATGACTTTAAAATCTAATAAATTAAGGGTAACTACCCTCAAGCGGGGTAATTTTGGACATGTGGGGTCAATTCAGACATTCCTAAATTGATAGTTTAAATTACTTAAGGCCATATGACGAGTAGGTCACGTGACAGGATTCCTACCTTACCGACACTTTTTTTATTTCCTAACTTATTTTCACACGAATAGACACATCGAGTTGAAAATTTGGGATAATAAATAATAAGCACTAACAAAGGAAAGTCTGGTCCTTAATCTTAATTTTAATGAAAAAATCAGAAAAATTATTTACAAATTTTTTTTTTTCATAATTATAAAAATTCAGGACGAGACCCACCTTTCTTAATGCTTCTCATTTAGTATCCCAAATTTTCAAATATATGCGGCGCTTAGTGTGAAAATAAGTTAGGAAATAAAAAAAGTGCCGGTAAGGTAGGAATCTGGTCACTTGATCCACTCATCACATGGCCTTAAGGGGGTTTTAACCAGAATCTAGAACTGGCCTTAAATGGTTCTAGATTCTGGTTAAAACTCCGGTAAGTAATTTAAACTATCAATTTAGGAATGTTCGACGGTACTTGTTAAAATAACTAAAATTGAACAATATATTAGATACGCTGTCGAACCTTTAGTCCTCAATATTTTCAATATTTTATCACAGTTACACTACATGCAGTTCCAGTCTCAGAAAGCCTCGACCCTCTGCAAGTGAGTCTATCAAATCGTTTACAATGATGCACCATAGAAAATGGTAAAGAATTCCCCTTCCATGGACAAACCCTTTTGACCCTGCACGTAATACTGATCCCTTCTTCAAAGACCATTATTTCCCCTTGCACTCGAGAGTATGTATCCAATTAATAATAAGTCTGCTTGCTTTTTCAGACTCCTTTGATGGGATGAAGAAATGATTTTGAAAATTTTTTTATTGAAAAATGCAAAAATAAAGTACTTATGAATATGAAATGTGTGAATAATGAAAAAAAAAATTAAAAAGTCAATATAAATAATTAAATAAGATATTAGTATAATAAATAGCTCATTAATTATGTTTAATCATTACGACGGGCAGAAGAAATTCAAAATTAGATTCATTTGCAATAGCACTAAAAACTTTGTAGCATTACGAATAAATTTAAAAAAAATTTAATTTCTCACCATTGGGCATAATGATTGTTATTCAAATTTTTTATTTTTCAGGTGTTTTGTGTACGAAAAAGGAATTTTTACATTTTTTGTTGGGGAAAGTTTATATTTTTTACTGATCTTGAAACATGAGCCATTTTTATACAAAAAAAACAACAACATTTTCGATCCGTATTTTACATCAGTAATCATCGAAATCTTCATAAGAAGATTGATATGTAGTCAAAGAATAGTTGGAATGTAAAAAAGTAAACTTTAAAATGATAATGATAAAATATTTATATTAGTTATCAACTAATAATGTAATTAACTAATTACATTAATATAATTAACTGACTACTCTTAATCAGTAATCAATTATAATAATTATTACTATAATTCTCAATAAATGTAATTGACTAATTATTAATAAATTATCACTGTTCAGATAATAAGGTTGTGTAAAATTTTATTTGAAATAAAAAATATGTACGTATTTCTTTAGTTTATCAAAAAGAGCTTCAAAACATAAAACAACAAAATATGTTTTTTTTTCCAACTTTAGGTACAAATGAACAAAAGTACATTCTTGGTCATTCTTTGAAATATTAAATTTCGACGAAAAAATGTTTTTCTTACTTTTTTCGCAACTATGATTATTCACTTCCATAAACTTTACCAAAAAAAGATTGAATACTAAATTTTTTCCATACACAAAAAATTTTTAATTAGAAAATTTTTAATCGACTTGCCCAATAGGGTGGGGCGAAAAAAATTATTATGTGTCATTACGACAAATTAAACAAAAAACTTCACTATTGGGTAAGACGAATACAAATTTTCAATTAAAATTTTTTTTACATTTTTTGTGCATGGAAAAAAATTCTCTATTTTTTTGTGGCAAAGCTTATAGAAGTAAATATCCTTTAAGCGAAAAAAAATGTAAGAAAAAATGTTTCGTCGAAATATAATATTTAAAAAACTGACGAAAATTTCAATTTGGTTAACTTCTTCTGCAAAAAAATGTTTCTCGTTTTTTAAATATTTTTTGATGCTCTTTTTAATAAACTAAAAAAACACGTACATATTTTTAAGTTCGAAACCGAATTTTTTTTCAATTTTTTTGCAGATCCTGTGTAGACGGATTTTTACGGATCTTGTGTAAAAATAACTCATATTTCAGGATCCACAAATATAGAAAAAAAATTTGAAACTTAAAAATATGTACGTATTTCCTTAGTTGATTTAAAAGCGCATCAAATAATTAAAAAAATTCTTGGAATTACTTTATATTATTGAAATCTGTTAAAAATACCCTAAAATATTTCTTATCCTTTAAAATCCCATGAAATTTTAAGAGCTCTTGAAATTCCTTAAAATTTCTTAAAACAGCCTGAAATGTTAAAATTTGTTGAAATCCCTCCAAATTATTGAAATCAATCGAAAATTCGTGGAAATCTTATAATTACCCTAAACTATATAAAATCCTTTAAAATCCCATTAAATTACTGAAATAAATTAAAAATTCCTTGAAATCTTTTAAAATACCATAAAATATTTTAAACCTATCCAATGTTTAAAAATCCCAAAAAATATCTCAAATTGTTTGGAATCTCGTGCAATTTTTCTAAGCTCTTGAAAATTCTCTGGAATTCTTAAAAATACCGTGAAATGTTTCAAATCCTTCGATATTACTTTAAATTATTGAAATCTAATGAAAATACCATAAGATATTTCAACTCCTCTAAAATCCCTTGAAATTTTTAGAGCTCTTGAAATTCCTTTAAATTTTTACACACCCTAAAATCTTTCAAATTCTTTGAAATCCCTTCAAATTATTGAAATCAACTGAAAATTCCTTGGAATGTTTTAAAATACCATAAAATGTTTAAAATCTTTCAAAATTCCTTGAAATTCCTTGAAAACTTTTGTAATTACTTTAAAATAATTCGGAATCTTTTAAAATACCCTAAACATTCCAAATCCTTCCAAATCTATTAAAATCCCTTACTATTATTTGAAATCCCTTAAAACTTTTTAAAGCTCCTAAAAATTCCTTGGAATTTTTAAAAATACCAATTAATCTTTAGAATCCTTTGAAATCACTTCAAATTATTAAAATCTACTTTGGAATCTTTGAAAACAACCTGAAATGTTTCTGATCTTTAAAAATCTCTGGAAATTTTTAAAGTTCTTAAAAATTACTTGGAATGAAAAAAAATACCAATTAATCTTTAGAATCCTTTGAAAACCCTTCAAATTATTCAAACCTATTAAAAATTCCTTCGAATATTTTGAAATCCCTTGGAATCTTTTTGAAACTCTTGAAAATTCCTTAACATTTTTTTTTAATACCCTTAAATCTTCACAATCCTTTGGAATGATTTCAAATGATCGAAATCGATAAAAAATTTCTTGGAAACATTTGAAGAACCCTAAAATATTACAATGGAATTCAAGAAAAGTCCATGTTTAATTAATTAATTTAAAAAGAATTTTTTATTTATTTGAGAACGCCGTTTTTTAAACATATTTTATAAGCGAACATTAAAGTTATTATACAGAAAGGCATTTTTTTTGTATAATATTATGTATACATTCGTATAGCTATACACAAAAGAATGAGCGTTTGTTACTAGAAATAATTCTGCGTGTATTGAATTCATATTCAATGCGTTTATTGAATGCACTGCTCTCATTGAATGAAGCCAGCGTACTCCGGTTATCATTTTATATGAAGCATGCATTTTCACTGCATCTTCATTCATTCAAATCTAGATTTCAATTCGAAAGTGAAATTGTTACAAAGACAAGAAAATATAAAAAGGGTGGCCAAAAAATTTCATTTGCGAAATTCCCTGATTATTCCCTAACCAATTTTTTATTTTCCCTGGCCATTAATATATAAAGATTAGCATTTTAAATATGAACCATTTTGAAACAAGAATTTTTTATAAGATTATTAAAATTTTTTAAGTATTATATACTTTAAATATTTAAAATAAATAAGATTAATTTTTAATCCAACAGCACGACTTTTCTACAAAATAATTTAATTTTCAACAAAATAGATAAATTTTAAACGAAATTGTTGATTTCTATACCTACAAATATGAATTTTGAACCGTCGAATTTTCAAACAAAAAAGATTAAACTAAAAACAGTTGCATTTTCACCAAAATAATTGAATTTGTAACCAAACCTTTGAATTTTCAATCTACAAATATGAATTTTGAACCAAATGGTCGAACTTTCAAACAAAAAAGATTAAACTCTAACCAAAAACAGTTGCATTTTCAACCAAATATTTGAATTTTTTAAAATACAGATGAATTTTCCACATAAAAAAAGATGAATTTTCAATCCAAAAGGAGGAATTTTCTGCCCAAATAGACGAATTTTCAACGAAGAAGTTTAATTTGCAAAAAAATGTGACTTTTTAATAAACTACTCGAATTTTCTACAAATGAAAAAGATTAAAGTTTAACAAAAAACAGTTTCGTTTCAAACCTAATAGCTAAATTTCCAAGCTAAAAAGTAGAATGTTTTATAAAACAGTCGGCTTTTAAACCCACAAAGGTGAATTTTCAACAGAAAAAGTTAATTTTCAATAAAGAAAGATGAATTTTCAACTAATTATTTATATTTAAAACCAAAATTGATTGTTAACATAACAGTTGTATTCACAACTAAACTGTTTAACTTAAAAGCAACAGAAATTAACTTTCAACAAAATAGTTGAATTCGCCACCGAATGGTCCAATTTTTAATAAGAAAAAGATTAAACTTCAACCAAAAATATTTTCATTTCTAACAAAACACATCAATTTTAACCAAACGAGATGAACTTTAAAACCAAAATGACGATTTTTAAACTGTAAAAATTAATAATTTAATACCAAAAAAGACGATTTTTGGATAAAAGACATGAATTTTACAACAAATAGTTGAATTTTTAACTAAAAAGGATCAATATTAAACCAAAAATAAAAAATTTTAATTATCAACAAAACAGAATTTTCAACCATAAAAATAAATTTTTAACCAAATAAGTAGTTGATTTTTTAGTGAAGGAAGAAGAAAATGTCATTCAAGTTTTTGAATTTTCGAACGAAAAGAGCAATTTTCTGTAAAACAATTCTATGTTCAACAAAAGTGTTATTTTTTATCCAAACATTTACATTTTTAACCAAAAAGAGGACATTCCGAACTATGAAGATTAGTTTTCTACAAGAAAAGACGAATTTTCAACTGAAATGAAAAAGTTTCACTCTGGGTTTACAAAATTAACCTTAAACTAATAAAAAACGAATTTTTTTCAACAAAATAATTGAATCAAGCAACAAAAATTTATATTTTAACAAAGTGGTTCAAACTTCAACCAAGAAGTTTAATTTTCAACCAAAAAATATGTTAATTTTAAATAAAAGACAATTGGATTGAACGAAGGAAGACGAATTTTTAACAAAATAATTTAAGCCTTAACAAAAGAACAGTAGTTTAATTTTTAAACAAAAATGACCAAATTTTAACAAAACAGTTGAATTTTCAATCACAAAAGATGACTTTTTAACAAAACAGTTGAATTTTCAACCAAGTAATAAAATTCTTAACTAAAAATATAATTAACAAAAGGAAGCAACTGTAAAGAAAAAGAAATAGAAATACAAGAGAAATAAATTATTGAAAAGAATATTATATCAGCGTGTCCGCAAAACTTAATTTTCAAAATTCCCCATTTTCCCCTGACCATTAACGTTCAAAGACTGGAATCTTAATCTTGTAACACTTTTAACATAGAATCTTTTATAAACGAAATAAAACAATTTGAAATTAAAATTTATAAATTTCAAATTTATTATGATTGACAGTTATTTAATAGAATAGTTATTTTCTTATAGAAACTCCCTGACTTTTGCAAGATTTTTTTCAAAATCCCGGACTTTTCCCCCTGATTTCCACATTTTCCCTGACCTACGGCCTATTTCATGATTAAATTCCACACATTCTCTTCCAAAATGCAATTCATAAAAATTAAATCACTCTCTGTGTTATAGAACCCTGAAAGTAATTGATATCTATTCCGGGATTTTAAATTTAAATAAAAGACGAGAAAAATATCAAAAATCGCGTTGCTAAAATTAAATTTGTTACTTCGAAAAGTATATAGAGAAATCATAATTTATAGTGTTTCCGTAGTAGTATAATAATTTTAGTAGAGTAATTTATAACTTATTTCAACTCCTCTGTACAGGTATTTTGACCTAATCAAATATCACACACTTAATATTCTCTGGATATCATTATATGTATTGTGTACGCTCTTATTAAATAAATTAATAAAATAGTAATAAAATTATAATTTTTGTTTGAAAAACTTATATTTTACTCAACATCAATCAGCAGAATTACTGCTTTATATAAATTTAAATACAAATAAATTTAACATATCACCCGTATTTAGCAGGAAATAAAACTTCCTCTTGGAGATTTTTAAAACATTCTGATTTTCAAAGAGTGGTTTATATTCTACGAGCAAAATTGAGAGCAAAATAGATCCTCTAATCTCGTCCGAAAATAGTACAACTGTTTGCCATGGCTTATAAATGCCGTATATAAGAGAGGATCGGAAAGAATTTGACATGGTTTGCCAATGGACTACAGTGATAAGGAAGTTACTTTTTTAAAGGAATTCTAAGTTATCGTTTTCGTTACCGATTCAAAATGTAACTTTTTCTTAATAAATCTGAATGGCTCTGGAAATTCATTTGTTTCCAAAATAATTTTTTAGGCCCCTATGGCCTACGCAGAAATTGGATTTTCAACAAATAGTTGACCAAAAACGGAACAGTTAAAATTGCAGTTGAAAAATTAAGTTTGAACAACAACAAAAAAACTAATTTTCAACAAAATAGTTAAATATCTTACAAAAAAAAATTTTAACGGAGAAGTTTAACTTACAACCAAGTAGTTGAATTTTCAATAAAAAAAATTAATTCTCAACGAATGGTGTATAAATTAATATTTCACCCAGAAAATATTTTAATTTTAAATAAAAAATCATTTAATTTAAGCAATATATAGAATTCCTGAAAATAAAACAAGAATTCAACGATAAAATTTGGATAACCACCACAAAATGCACCTATTGCAATTCCTAAAAAACAAAATAAAAAAATTGTGGTGGTTGTCCAAATTTGAACGTTGAATTCTTGTTTTATTTTCAGGAATTCTATATATTGACTTGATTATTGGACATTAAATGAGAGTTTGAATTTGATTTTAGTCTGATTCAGAATTCTTAAATTTTAATTTTAATTTAAGCAAAAAAAAAAAAGAATTTTCAACCAAATAATTGTATTTCCAACTAAAAAGATCCATTTTAAACCAAAGAGATTAATTTTGAACTAAAATTATGAATCTTCAACCAAGAATATTAAATTTAAATAGTAGTTCAACTTTTAACGAAGTAGTTGAATTTTCAACCAAGAAGATGAATTTTCCACCAAGGAGATTACTTTTCTACCAAAAGAGACGAATATTTAACAAAATACATGGCTTTTCAACTGAAAAATATAAATTTTCAATGAAATCTTTGAATCTTCAACTAAAAAATATAAATTTTCAACAGAAAATGGAACAGTTAAACTTTCAGTTAAAAAAATTAATTTTCAACGACAAAAAAAAGATTTCTTAGCAGGGGAGTTCATCTTTCAACCAAGTAGTTGAATTGTCAAGTAAAAAAGTAAATGTTTTAACCTAATATTTGAATTTCCAACTGAAAAAGATCAATTTTACAAGAATGGAGTGGTTACATATTCTCTGAAAAAGAATGAATGTTTCAAAAAAAAAAAAAATCCAACAAAATAGTTTAATTTTCAACGAAAGAGCTCAATTTTCAACTGAAACGATGAATCTTCAACCATAAAAATAAATTTTTAACAAAGCTTAGTAGTAGTTTAAATAAAAAACAGTCAAGTTCAACACAAAAAGACGAATTTTTGACCAAAAGCAATATTTTTAACCAAAGACGAATTTTCAAGAAACAAGTTAAATTTTCAACTGAGAAAGATTATTTAGTGAAGAGAAGAAAAATCTCAGTCAAATTGTAGAATTTTTAAGCCAAAAAGTCCAATTTTCTACAATGCAGTTGAATACTTAATCCGCCAATATAAATTTTTAACGAAAAAGGTAAGTTTTTAACAAATAGTTGAATCTTCAATAAAGCATTTACATTTTCAACCGAATATATTGACTTTCTAATGAAATAATTAAATTTCCAACCAAACACAATTTTTTTTACAAAAACAGATGAATTCTCAACTAAAAATAGTTGGATTTTCAACCAAAGAGATGAAATTTCATCTGAACTGATAAACGTTCAACTAAAATGACGAATCTTCAATTAAAAAGGATACATTTTCCAAAAAAAAGCAGTTACATTTTTAGTGAAAAGAATGAATTTTTAATTGAAAAAGACAAAGGTTCAACAAAATAGTTGAACTTTCACCGAAATAGACGATTTTTCAACTAAAATGAAGAATCTTCAACTGGAATAGTTAAATTTTCAGTTAAGTTGATGTGACAGTCTGTCACGTGACTAATTATTACATGTTTTAATATTCAACGACTTTTTAATTAGAAAAATGATTATATTGTATTGAAAATTTGGGAAATGGTTCGAAATATATAAGGGCAAGCCCGTCATGCCAATTTGAAATTTATTTTGTTTAAATATGCAATTATATTATTTCTATTTTAGCACTATTAACAAAATAAATAAAAAGTCCAATGGGTCAAATGTTTCAATAAAAAAATGTAATAGTTCAGATTTCAAACCAAAAGGATTTTAATTTGAAATGAAAAGCAGTTGGCCACAATAAAAAAAAGACTAATTTTCAACCAGGAAGATCAATTTTTTTACCAAAAAGACGATTTTTCATCAAAATACACGATTTTTCAATTAAAGAACAATTTTCAATCAAAAATAGAAACTATAAATTTTCGACGAAAAAATAAGAATTCTCAATGGAAAATGTAATAGTTGATATTTCAATCAAAAAAGATTTTTATTTTAAACCAAAAACTATTGCATTTACCAAAAAACGTATTCAAAAAGTCGATTTTTAACAAAACAGTTGAATTTTTAACCAAATAGAATACTTTTCTATCAAAATTGTTGAATTTTGAACAAAATAATTAAATTTTCAAACAAATAATTGAAATGTTAACGAAAAAAGGTGAACTCTCAACCAATAATAATTCGATTTTCAACCAAAGAGATCAATTTTCAAGTAAAATAATGAATCTTCAATTGGAAGTTAAATTTTCAGTTAAAAGAATGAATTTTCAACCCAAAAAAAAAATTAATATTCAACTCTGAAATTAACTTTTTTTCTTTCTAACAGCGTTTCTATCAATTTTAGTAAATTTTGAATTACAGGTTGAGGTAAATTCCAATTTTCCTTTTGCATTTTAAAAACACATATATATCAAAAACGTATATATTCAGGAAACTAAAAGAACTGCACTTGGAAAGTAACTAAAAAAGTAACGATTTTGTAGTTACTGTTACTGAAGAAAATGAAATTATTTATCAATTCGATACTTATTTACAAAAGTAACTACGTTACCACTATCCTTAACAAAAAAAAAGTAACTAGCAACAATCACTACTTAAAAGAAACTAGTTACTTCCCATCACTGATGAACAATAACTCAGTAAATTAAAGCCGACTTGCACGATTGCAGTCTCGTAAATTAAATATGACTTACATGTCTGATGCAGTCAGCTGCTATTCGATCAGAACGGCCGTAAGAAGTTACATAAATCACACACGCATTTTTTCTCCACAATTATTAAAGTCTATAACATAGGGGTTTTTTTTAAATATGTATTTTTAAAGGGCCAACTCTTCACAGTTTGTGTCGCGTGCACTGCCGGAGGCTGAGCGGCGAGAAAAAATTGTCGACACACGGACACGGTTTTATAATCAATATTAGTTGTCTGACGAGCCGCGTCGTGTCGCCTTGTGTCAATGACAGAGCAGTGCAAATATGTGTGACCAATGTTCTCGCGTAAAACTTGTTCAAATAATGACAAATGCTCGATTTCATGTTGAACGAGATAAACAGCAGGGGATTCCTTGGCTAAGTTGAGTTTTAACGCGACGACCACTCATGTTTCTATTATAAGTCTGGCGAGACTCGAGCCTCGAGAGTCGAGACCGGTCCAGCGACAGGGTGTGGCGAAGCTTTGCAAGGACTTGGAGATATTTCAACCGGCATCCGCCAGAGTGCGACTCTTAGGTTGTAGTGCCTGCCTGCGAATACCAATTGCGGCAAAAACATAACTATCGTTCAACTGCGCTCAACGTCCTTCCTTACTTCTTAGAATCTTAGATCCTTAGGGCATGACCTGCGCGTCCAGTGCACATGATTCACACAATATGTGTCACGAAATATACTGTATTTCAATATATCAAAATTTCATTAATTAAAAACAACATTTACTGGAACATCAAGTTGTTATAGTAGATGGATATCTCAAAGGTTCTAATTTAAGTCCTCCTCTGGGTGGAACCAGGAAGTTCCGGCTCCCATTCATAGGTCTACTACATCTATTTTTACCTCAATTCACAGTTTATCGTTTCAGGAGAAACATGCACAATGGGACGTATCGAAAATTCAAAAGTTTTACTCTTTTCGTGTGGGGGGAGGGGTGAGGAGGCTTAAAAAGTTTCTAGTGGGTCAATAACATTTTTTTGCTCATCCGAGTGTACCGTTAAAGTTGTATGCTACGATTATATAAGAGCCTATGAAGTATAGATCTCAAGAAAAATGATCTCATGTTCGCACACTCAACTTAAAGTATCGAAAATAGTAAATATCATGGAAAATTTTATTTTCCTCGTTATTTTCAAGCCAATAATTTTCTTTTCTGATCGGGGTAAATCACTGTTAAAAAATCTGTATTAAGTTTAATACAAATGTATATGAAGTCATTTGCATAGAAGGTAGTTGAAATTTAATATACATTAAAATATGAATAGCTGTACACTTTACATTAAATATAATATACAGGCCGGTATAGCACACTGTTAAAAATGATTGCAATTTTAATATGTATTCAATATACATTTGTACCATATATTGAATCTAAAACCTATAGGTATGCGAAATCGCCAGTAAGAGACTATGTTATTAAATTTCATATACAGCATATTGATCATTTATCAGAAAAGTCAGATATTTGCACTTTACACAAATTAAAAACAATTTTTGCAGCAATTTTTAATTATGAATAATAAAACATAATATTTTCTCCTAGATAAATATGAATTACACTGTTTTTTAAAAGAAAAACAAATAATATAAGAACCTAACCTCCAAGCACCTGTACTCAAGTAAAAATTCTAACATTCACAGCCAATTTTAGAAAAAATTCCATCCGTACGTTGCACTTTAATTGTAAGTAGGAATTTGGTCGACGAATTGAAGGTTATTACTTTATTTTTTAATATTTGACAAGATCTGAAGGCATCAAAGGACTTGTTATTTTCACACACTCTGTTTTACCGACTTTAATATGCATGTATATTAATTGTACAACATGATGGTATATTAAAATTAATGTACGGTATATGCAAATGATTTTACTCACATGTATATTAAATTTCGATCAGATTTTTTTAACAGGCAGCGTGCTTTAAAACTCAAAGTGCTTTTATTTCTTTAAATCTTATCAAATATTCGCTATTGAAGTAATAATCTAGGATTGGTCAAATGAATTACTTTTTATGATTAAAAAGCCACGTACATGCGGAACTCTTTCTGAAATTTTCCCTGAATGGTAGAAATTTAATGTGAGTACGCAGTTGATTATTATTTGCGCAATTGAACTTTACGACTTGAAATCCAATTTTGTTTTTTGTTAAATGATAGAAGATATGGTGTTTTATTATTAAGAATCGAAAATTACTGCTAATCTCATTCTAATTTTGTGTAAAATGGAACTATCTGAGCGATTATCATGAATGTATATGAAATTTAATAAACACGTGCCTAAATAGCGAGTTCATATACTTGAGATATTAATTTTAATAAACACTGGTATTTTAAATTTAATACTATTTTTAACAGTGCAGTCAATGTTGTGCTCTATTATGATATAAGTGCTTATGCACACTGTAAAAACTAGATATCTCTTTTTTTTATGATATTTTGTTCGTTTCCTGTTTTTGAATATAATAACTTTATGCTGTTATTTTTAATGTAAAACAAATGAATCTAGGTTCCCACCAGTGGTAGGGTAGGGTGGGGCGAGATGAGCATAGTTGTCTTTTTCACGTCAGTATTTAAAATCTGCTAATTCACTGCTTGAAAGTAAGTCGTTATGTATAGTCTACAAACATTTTTAATTATAATTTTGCCAAGATAAAAGTAAATAAAAAAGTATATGCGAAATGGGAAAGAAAATAAAAAATGATTATATATCATCATTTATCACCATATATTATATATTATTTATAAGTAAGATTATTGTTAAATTAGAGTATTATAAAACGAAAACATATCTTACACATATTTTTCAAAAATTTTACGTAACATTTAAGGTATTTAATGTTAAAATGATGTAATCCTTAATCCTAACCGTAACTAACCCTACAAACAGTGAATATAAAAACGATTTATATCTGCATGTCTTTTAATAATTGTATTATAGAAATTGATATAACCATTTTTCGACTTAACCGCGTACATTGTCTCAGTTACAGTTAAATTCTACAGTAAGAAAACTCCCAAATATTAGACTGGTTTACTACATGATGCTGAATTTCATTTATAGTTATATATACTGAGGTTTTAAGCCATTTTTTATATTTTTGCCGTTTTTTTAAACCACAAAAATGTTTTTTTTCAATTTTATAGCATTTTACGAGTTTTCAAACAAAGTTACTTGAGAAATATACCAGAAAAACAGTGCTCTCTTCTGGTTGCCAGCAACTCATATTATTTTCTAATACAGACCTATAACAGTGCAGCTGTTAAACTTTTTCTGAGCATTTTTTTCGACGAGATTATTTTTTTATACGTTTGCACCATAATTAACACACTGCACAATCTGGTATACTGAAAGTGGCTCATTCCGCCCCAGAACAGTGGCTCATTCCACCCCATATGCCACTTGCAAGTAAAATCAAAATTTCACCTATTTCTATTTTACCATTATATAAAATTCTATCGCGAACTTAAGGCTTCATAAATAACCTATCTAACTAAACACTGGAAAAACATCTAATATGTGATTTTGTGTGATTCTTGGACTTTCTAAACAAATGCAAAATATCAGAATACAGGTCTTGAAATTTTTACTTTCGTTTTTTCCAAATTTATTTAACATTGAGCGAAAATTTGTTCAAAAGAAGTTTGATAACGTTCTTCCTGATATTAGCACAAAGAACAGTTACCACTCGAGACTGTTTTTTCTGAGTGTTATTGTAATACCTGAAACTAGCCCTGAAATAATACTTTGTTTTTTCAGCACTTTAGACCTCATCAAAAGTTATCTTATGTACGGTACTTTAACTTAAGGGGAGAGTCTTAAGTACACGGAGAAAAATATATATTCAATAGTAGATGTTCATAATATAAGATAGTACCGCCAAACATACAGATATAGGGTTATCATAAATGTATATTTGGCGGTACTATCTTATACTTTGAACATCTACTATTGAATATCCACTTTTATACGTGTACTTAGGCTCCCCCCCATAAAATAATTGTTGATGAGGTCTAAACTGCATAAGATACTTATATCATCTTAGAAAACAACTTTGACTATTCACCCGGATTAGAGAAGAAAATTGTTGGCTGGAAACATATAACATACACTTATTTTTGATATATTAGACTTAAATATATTTTTATGTTAAACTGAAACATCCAAGATGTTAAGATCGTACAGCAAAACACGCCAGGCCTCTGTCGGCCACTTGACGAAGCTTATAGTCAATGTCATATAATGCTAAAACTAGTATTAAATATTATATATCCATGTGTATTAAAGTTAATATATCAATCATATGAAATTGCCATCAAGAGCGTGTATATTAAATTTCATATACATTCATGTTAATCACTCACATGAAAAATCAGATAATTCCATTTTATACAAATTCAAAATAAGTTCAACAGAAATTTTCGATTCTAAATAATAAAACATGATACCCAATCCAGTTAATCAAAAATATGACTACTTTTTAAGTTGAAAAGATCAATAAAGCAAATAAATAACAGACCTAACCGAACAATCAACTGTACTCGTATGTCACACTTTCATTATGAATTCTAGATTATTAATTTAATTGCGAATATTTCACAAGATTTGAAGAAATTAAAGCACTTCGAGTTTTCACGCATGCTGCTATACCGACCTGTATATTAAATTTAATGCACCAATGTATGTTACATTTCAGTGGCGGTAGTGCATATTTGCTTCACACACATGTATATTAAATCTCATACAGATTTTTGCAACAGTGTATGTCAATTTGTAGAAAAATTATGATTACTAATATTTTGTTGATAAATATTAATAACAATAGGTAGAGCGGGGTCAAAAGTGCCGTAGGGAAAAAGTGCCACATACGATAAGACAAAAACAAATGATTTGTGACTTGACCTGACATTTTACGTCAATCGATCGGATCACCATAAACTTCTAATAGTCGTTGGCAGCCACTAAAAGCTGTTTTTGAGATCGAGGCTAAGGTTAAGTTGTTTTTTTGTGCAGAAAGTAGTTTTATCGTCGCCATTTCTTTTTGGTAGGGGAGGCCGGGGCGAGATGAGCATAGTTATAATTTTCAGTGGAATATTTGAAATCTATAGTAGTTTTTAAAAATGTAAGTGGTTCTATACATTCTATGAACCTTCATGTATCAATTTCATAGAAGACGAAGTGTTCTAAAAATAGTAATTGCGATGAAAATATGAAAATTATAATTTGTGCACATGTCTCATCTCGCCCCATGCTCTGGGGCCATATGAGACACCTAAACCATTTATTAGTTTTTGTCAATAGCAAATTATTTTTCGTTTTTTTCGTACACACAGAAGATTAATTGAAGTATTCTGAGAATGGAATTAATTAGTATCACGACAAAATATAATTGTCTTTACGATTGAGCAAAATATCATTATTCGTACCAATTCACGCTCTGTAAAGTGTTCAACAAATCATTTTGTGAGGTACAATTAAGTTTTATGACTTAGGGGAAGGATTTTACTCAAATCTTGCGAACAAAAACTTTTCTGCTAGCTTCATAAAGAGGTTATGACAAGCATGATAAGAACATCTCATCTCACCCTATGAACCTGGCTCATTTCGCCCCAAATCACAATCATGATTAAAACTTAAATATTACCTGTTTTTATTAATTGTGTGTGAATGCGTTAGCACATTCAAGTTTGGTAAATAAACTTCACGACAAACTTTAGTTTAAAAATATTATCTGTTACTTTCAAACATTTACTTTCGTTCTATGATATCATAGAATAACAGGATTTAGGTTTTGAAATTTAAATCAGTTTTATTTTTACATTATCTACTTTATTTAATTTTTTGTCTTCTTCCGAGAAATTACAAATCATTATTCCTGTTATTTCTGAAAAAAATCTTAATATCTGAACACTGAGAAAAATGGATTATACGAACCGGATAATAGAATTAAAGAATAGTACACCGTATAGAAAAGTATATTAGCGCGTATAATCTATTATTTTTCAAGATGTTACAAAATATAATCTCTAGGTCTTAAATTCTTATAATCTTCAGGCACATGCCATATGTATCTGTTCGCATTGAAGCAAGTAATAATCAAGTTATAAAATGATTGTTAGTGCTAAATCACACGTGATTTAGATTTAGAAAATAGGTAAGTTTATATTTCTTTTCATTACACACTTGCCACTTGTCAGGTGCCACCTTAGCCTTCTTTGCTTTCATTTTTGTAGTCTTATATGATAGCCACTTTCCTGCTTATTGCGTGTTTGAAAAATTGAAATTTGTTTACAGTTCTACTTCCGAGCTCGCCTATCAAAATTTTGTCTAAGTCTATAAATACGTATGCAAAAATGAAGCTGTATATTTGAGGTTATTTAATGGACCAGGATTCTAATATGGACATTATATTTAAAAATCTTGGATTATAGATTTTATTATCTCAGATTATAAAGTTTAATAATCCAAGATATTATCATGTAGTATCTATTTCTTAATATCTATAGATTGTAGTTCTAATAATCTGAATCGCTGTCCTATAGTTACTAGTCCAAGATTATATCCTTTAACATATTTTTTATTACCGGGTATAATCCATTTTTCTCAGTGTATATGTTTGGCGGTACTATCTTATACTTTGAACATCTACTATTGAACATCCATTTTTCTCCTTGTGACTTTCTTAAATTTCGAATATGATGTTGTCTATTTTAAAGTCTAGCAAGAAAGATGAGTAAGGAAAACGTAAAGGAAGAGTTACATCAGTCCTCACACCGCAGGGCATGTTCAGGAATAGACGTACATACCAGCAAGTTATAGTTGCTTATACAATTTAACATGTGCTCCTCTGATGTTAGTTAAACAATAACATATAAGAGTGCATGCCTAATGGTATACAGAACTCGACTTTCATTCAGGTCTATTTCTAGACACACTGTATATTCATGAGCATAATGAGGATAATGCCATATTATATAGTTGAGACCATTAAAGTGGTGAGTAACTTATTAAAGGAGAGTGCGGCGACCTGGTAAACTCAGTAATAATCTAATGGAATTTTGGTGTTAAAAGCTTTTCGCAAGATATGCCATTGTTCGGAAATGTGTTTTCCATTCTCGAATTATAATTGATAGCGAAATAGAAATCAAAAAATAGACAGTGTTTATATGACACGCGCCTGAATGTGAAAAAAAAATGTCACCGACAAAGACACTATAATGATCAATACAATCCAGAAATGGCGTACCCACATTGCACAATTCCAACGTTTGTTAAGGATTTATAAAAAGCGAAAACTCAGCGAAACTACTTGACTGGCATATTGTATGAGTGGCTGGAAAGGATACAAGAGAGGAACAGTGAAACATGAACTTGGAAACCTGTCAAGGATTCCAACCATTCAAGGGGTTAAGTTATAAGCTTATTATGATACCTTTTTAAAGCGGATAAATAGTAAAGAGCAAGAAATAATTGCTCATAAAACGTGTTGCAGTTGAAAGGCCATTTCAGTCTGAATATTGTAAACAAATAATTCTTGATTCTAATCCTTTCTCGTCCTTTCTTGAGAACTTAACATATACAGTTAAAAAAACAGAGTGGAATCAGTTCAAATGTAACACCATCAATTTTGCACTTATCAATCAACTTCAACACATGCAATGTCACAAAGTTGAAATTCTTGATTCTTGGTAAATACTGAAATTACGTTGGGTTGCGTAACGAGTCAGGAAAAAAAAGGATTTGATTTCAAAGGATGCCTGAGAGCTCAAATGCATTTCTCCTCACCCATGACTTTCCCGAATCAGGGCGTTTGTTAATGAACCACTGTCACAGGATGATTTAAAAAATCAAGATTTGATCATTTCGAATTTATATCGTTATAATTGGGAAATGGGACAATCCTGGAATTGTGTACTCTGAATAAATATATTCTAGCATCAAAATTTTGTATAATTCTCAAAAATTAAAGCAAAGAAAAAAAAAAGCAATTTTTCATCAATAAGTGTAAGAAATGATGATACAACTCACCGGTATCATTTGGACGTCCTTTACCGTCTGGATTCCATTCTTCCTCTAGAACAAAAAAAATAAACACGCAATTTTAATGTTTATTTTTTGTGTTCTAAATGATTAGAACAGAATACATACACCATGGAGAACAAATCATGAAATAACAAATTCTAAGTTCTATTAATCCCTTTTATACTTATAGCAGGGATGCACAGGTCAGGGAATTCCTGAAAATCAGGCAATTTATAACTGGTCAGGAGAAATCAGGGAAAGTCAGGGAATTTGAAACTGGTCCGGGAATGTCAGGGAAACCCTGACAGTGTTAGAGAATTTTCAATAAACTGAAGTTGAAGTTAATGTGATTATTTTGTTGAAAATTCAACAATTTTGTTAAAAAGCTATTCTTTTTGGGTTGAAAATTCATCAATTTTGGTCGAAATTGCATCTTTTTTGGTTAAAAAATGAAAATGGTTGAAAATTACACTCACAAAAATATGTGTATTAAATCAAAGAAACTGTTTCTTTAACAAAATGTTTTTTCATTCAACCAAAAATAACTTCAAATCGAAGAAAATCGTTCTGAGTTGAAGAAAATTTTTATTGGAACAAAAAACCATTTCTTTGAACCAAAAAACTTTTCTATGAGTGAGATTCAACTATTTTTGGTTTAAAATTACAATTTTTTTGGCTGAAAATTCAACTACTTAGTTGAAAGTGGAACTTCTATGTTAATTTTTTTTTAATTGAAGATTCATAAGTTATTAGTTGAAACTTGATCTTTTTCTTTAAAAATTCATTTCTTTGGTTCAAAATTGAACTATTTGTTTAAAAATTTATTTATTTTTTGGTTGAAATTTAGCATCATTTTAGTTAAAAATGCACTATTTTGACTGTAAATTTAACTATTCAATTTTTTGTGGAAAATTCAACTTTTTTATAAAAATTCAATCTTACTTGTTTGAAAATCTAACAATTTCTTTGAAAACTGACCTGTTATATTTTCGTTAGACAATGAATTTTTGTTGTTGTTGAATATTCGTTTTTTTTTGTTGGAAATTTATATTTTTTAAATATTTTTTAGTTAAAAAGTTATGTATTTTGTAGACAATTTGTCTCCTTAGGTATAAAATTCATCTTTTGTATTAAAAATTTAACTACTTGATTAAACATTTTTTTTTTAGTTGAATATTTACAATTCTTGTTAAAAATTCACTTCTTTTGTTGAAAATTGAACTATTTTGCTGAAAATTCGTTTTTTCAAGTTGAAAATCAATCTTTTAAACTGAAAATTGAACTATTCCATGTTCGGTTGAAAATGTATCTTCTTGGTTAAAAATTCATCACTTTAGTCAATAATTTTACCATTACATTGGAAATTTATTTTGATTGGTTAAAAATTAATTTTTTTACATAAAATTTAACTCTTCTATTTTAAGCTGAAAATTGATATTTTTTAGTTGACATTTCATGTATTTTGTTGAAAATTCGTATTTTTTTTCAAATTAAGCTTTTGATCTGAAAATTTAACTATTTGGTTAGAAATCATTTTTTTTTATCATTATTTTAGTTATCAAATCATTTCTTTAACTGATAATTTAACTATTCCATTTTTGTGTGAAAAATATATCTTTTTTCACAGAAATTTAATCTTCTTGGTTGAAAATTCATATGTTTGGTTGAAAATTAATTTTTTACTGAAAATATAACTGTTCTACTTTTTGGTTGAAAATTAATTTCTTTGGTTGGATATTGATTGTTTTTTTTTTGTGTGAAAATTTATTTTTCTAACGGAAAATTTAACTATTCTATTTTGGGTTGAAACTATATCTTTTCTAGTTGAAAATTCATGTATTTTCTTGAAAATTTATCTTTTTTCGTATATAATTCGTCTTCGGGGTTGGAAATTCAGCTATTGGATTAAAACTTTATTTATTGGTTGAATATTCATCATTTTAGTTAACAATTTACTTCCTTTGTGAAAGATTAACCATTATGATGAAAATGTCTTTGTTTAGTTTAAAACACAACTATTTGTTTGAAAATGCATTAAGTAATTTGTAGATGCCGTCTCACAAAATTCCGTGTGTTTGTTGTCACTAAAAGTGTTTAAAATGAATTTAGAAACAAATCTTTTTTTCGCTTTAACATTATTGATCTCCTACGTGTACTGATGTTTTTATACCCAAAAGTAAAATTTATAGCGGTTAGAGAAAATGAAGAAATAGTGAGGGAAAAGTCAGGGAATTTCGAAATTGGGATTTTGTAACAACCCTGTTACAGGTATATTTTGTGGGAATATTTCTCATTTTCTCAAGAGGATATCCTTTTTGTGTAACTCATCAACTTTTCGTGCCACGTGCGCGGTTGATGAGTTTACCTCTATAGAAGAGGCTTATAATAATTTATGCGCGAGCATGTGAATACGTGTGCAGCCATGACTGTACCCTCTCATTCACAAGGGATACATGAATTTAGACTCCCTACAATACCAGACTTAATAATTGGGATGCTTTGAAAGGGAAATTATCTAACAAACTAATAATTACCATGACAAAGAACGAACACCAAATTGACCAAATTCTTCTTTTTTGATTTCCTGGAAATGTTCACTATGTCTTATTGATAAAGACAGTGATAACGAAGTTACTTTTGTAACAAGTTACGAATTGGTAATGAAATACATTTTTTTTCAGTAACAGTAACTATAAAAAGCGTTACTTTTTTAGGTACTTTTGAAATTTGGTTCATAAGTCTCTTACGATAATCAATCAATATTAGTGCTTTTGCAACTATTGAGTTTTTATGTTATATTGTCGAATAGCGTAGTGAAATAGTTGTTTGTCAATGGAATGACGGTTTTTGATCAATTAGTCTAAACCAAAATGGTTATCATCTTTAGAAGTGAGAAAATTCCTCTCTAGTAGCGCTGGGATTCGAACCCAGATCTGATCCAGATCCCAGATCCCAGGATCTGGGTTCGAATCCCAGTGGAACTAGAGATTAATTTTTTTCATAACTAAAGACTATAACCATTTTGGTTTAGACTAGTCGATCAAAAGCCATAATTCCACAGACAAAAATCCTTTCGCAACTATATCTTAATTTTCACTATTCACATTGTGTCGGCTAGTTTTTGAAAAATTCTTTACTACGACAGGAATCTTATTGAATTCGGGAGAGAGACTGATTGAACGACAAAGCTTTCGAACATATATTGATGTTAAAAATAATAAAAAAATACTGATAAAAATAAGCCTGTATTATTTTTCTCAGTAACAAAAGTGAGAAAGCTGTAAATCTTCCAGAACTGGAGTCGCAACTAGGTAAATCTAAAGAAACACTTTTAGAAAGAAAAAGAATAATTTCCACAGCCACAGAGATTTACAGCGCAATATAGGGGTCTTGGAATTTTTCTCTCACCCTTGAATTCAAAACTTTCTAAAATTTATAGAAACACATTTAGAAGGAAAAAAATTGATTTCAGAGTTGAACATTCATTTTTTTGGTTGAAAATTAATTTTTTCAACTGAAAATTTAACTATTGCACCTGCAAATTATTCTCTTCAGTTGAAAATCGAACTTTGTTTAAAAATCAAAATATTTTTTGGGTGAAATATCATGTATTATATTTTTGTTAAGAATTCATCTTTTTTCGTTGAAATTTAAATTTTCCAATTGAAAATTTAACTATTCCATTTTCGGTTGATCATTTTAATTCATTTCCTTAAAAATTTATCTTTTCAGTTGAAAATTCATGTATTTTGTTAAAAATCGAACTATTTTGTTGGATTATTTTTTTTGATAAACATTAACTTTTATCACTGAAAATGTAACTCTTCCATTTTCGAAAATTTATATATTTTTAGTTGAAAATGCAGCTATGGAATTTATGAATGAGAATTAATCTTTTTTGGTTGATAATTCAACTAATTGGTTGAAATTTAAACTCCCTTGCTGAAAATTCATTTTTTTGTCTCCTTTTTAGTTGAAAGTTCATGTATTTGGTTGAAGGTTCTCGTTTAAAAAAATATATTACAATATTGTACTAAATATACTGACCTAACGAAAAAGATAGACCCAATTTGTATGTGTTTTTGTAGAAAAGATAGTACAATACTGTAATAAATATACCAGCCTGATCAAAAACATACCTAATTTTGTATATATTTTTGGAAAAGAGAATACAATATTGTACTGAATATATTACCCTAAACTAAAATCATAGACCCTATGTGCCACATTACCCTGTAGGCCATATTACTCCGCGTTCCAAATTACCCTAAACATACTATCCTAACCAAAAACATAGTCCCAATGCACCACGTTACCGCATGTTCTATATTACCTCAGGTGACATATTTCCCTATGTGTCATATTGCTCCATATGCCACATTACCTCATGTGCCATATTACCTAATGTGACATAATGCTCTATATGCCATATTACCGCATATTTAAATTTAGTTGTACCAAAGACACAAGCCCAAATTTGTTATTATAACATTTGTTAATGTAAAAATAAGACATATTGTACTTACTAACCTAACCAAAAAGATAGACCCAAATGTTTGTGAACCTATGTTTATTTACCGGAAATATAGTTTCGCGCAAATACAAAAGTAACTAAAAAGGTAAAGATAGTTTTTTTGTTGCAAAAGTAACTGAGAAAATGTTACATTTTGAATCGATAACGACAAGGATATCTCGTTCCTTTTAACAAGTAACTTACCTATCACTGTAAATTATAATATAAATTTGACTTATTTAAAATTACCTGATGATTCAGAATTGGTATCTGGAGTTGGACTAGTATCACCGCTGTGTCGTGCTTGACAACATTCACTGCACTTACTACACATTTTGTCTTTTATTCTATACTCTTTATTTTGTTCTTAATTTTTCACCACTACGTTACAGTTTAAACATTCCATCTTTGAATCAACTATACCCTATGAATAATTGAGTAGCTAAATTCTTCAAGAATCCTCTACAATAATTGTAATCTTGATTTAAGACATAAATAACAGCTTTTCGGAAACAATTCATTGATACCATTATCTTTCAGAAATCATCATTAATCTTAAAATAAAATGACGTATATTCTATGTATAATAAATAATTTTTCATTAATTCATAATGTGTAATTGTTGTATTATGTCCATAAAGAGGCAGGAAACATTAAACTATCCAATGCAGTGCCTTATTGTTAAAATGATGCGCATTAGACAAACCTTTGCACTGGTGTACGCACTTAAGTGCGGGTGTTGGTAACGATAAAAAATGTATAGCCAAGAAGACATATAAAGTACAAAACATACATATAAGACCATAAGAGGGATAAAGCTCATAAGTATAAATCTGAAACGATTATTATAATAGGAACGTGCAACAGAACGGAAAATACTCGTCATAAAATGACATAAAATAACGTCAAAGGTACATGACCCAGTTGTACCATCCCTGCTTATTTGCGCATGTGCATTAAACTCGAGACTGCGTTGCTTCCGCGAAAATCAATGAAAATTCAAGATCTCCAGAATACAATTTCAAGCAAAAACGCTTTAACTGTCGTCGCCAATGCAAGAATATGATGGATTGGTATTGTCCAAGCAATATACATTAACATTCGATCAAAATAAGGACTATTGCGACGTTGAGGTAGAAAGTGATGAAAAACACGAAAGTTTGTAACCGACAGTTTGAAAATTGTGCTCTGCAGTGAAGAGAGGGGAAATTTAAAGGGATAGAAGCGAAGAACCTGTCCATCAGTCTGGCAGGTAGGGGACATTCTTGCCGGAGATACAGGTGCGTCATTGGGGGAACTCCCTATGAATGCAGACGAGTTGTAAATCCGCTATCTCCAATCCTTGTCCTAATTAGGGGGAAAATAACTCTAGGACTCAAAACAACAACTCTCATTATTCTTATAAAAAAACATTGACGAAAATACATTCAAAAGGCAATCAGAAAAATAGCATGCTCGAAAAACCATGAACGTCTTTTTGTCGAACAAGAGGTAGCTTTCTGAGTTTTGTAGACGATGAAAAACTGTAGGATCTAAAATTATCAAAAACATATTGTTGAAGGCACGATAATCTTCCAATGATTTTACGTACTTGAGCATCAAAAGTGTATAAATATACATAAGCTACACTGCAAGTAAGGGAAGTCTTTGAGACATAAATAGGCACCTCGTATGTAGAAATGACTCAGAAAAATACTCTCTTGCCGCAGGAGGATTTATTTTCCCTCAAAAGAAATTTCCTTTGTTTAAGTGCAGACACATACATATAGGGAACATCTATATAGTAGAATAAAAAAAGAAATGTTTATTCTTTGCAAAAATGTATATTTTAAAAGTCGTGAACCAATTCTTTTATTTTAAATCCCCAAAATGAAACATCTGTGAAAATACATTCTGCACATTTCTAGAAAGTTGTGAAAATTCTATATTCTAAATGAGTATTACGTTCATATATGTAACCCATAAAGTCCGAAGCACCTTCATTCACAAAGTATTCATTGACAAGTGCTTTTCGATGGTCTTCGATGTTTAAGGTATAAGATTTTTGAAAGTGGTAGGTTTAGATTGCATCTCTTTTGATTGAAACCCCACTAGGAGAAATGACAAAATCAACACTGTACCCATGATACAAATGCACAAATCAAAACTTTCAAATGGCAGTCGTGAGCTGCTCTACGTCCGTGTGTATACTGTCGATAGCACATTGTGCTTCGTCTCGCGCCACCCCTTTGAACCATCCCCTCACTTTACCACCCTCTCCACTCCATTCTGAACCAACCAGTGCTCACTATTCTCGCGCTGATCCTCCGTGAGTGGAGGATTTCTCATGCATATGTATGTGTATACAAATTGTATATGTATGTAGTTAATACCCACGTTACCGACCTAAATTACATTACTAACTGTTTATTGCCAATATCCTCGCTAGAATGGCAAATTGTTTGATAGGAATATGAATCCGAGAAGCATTAACAATAGGCTCGCAGTTATTGGCAAACTCTGTGGGATACCAGAAATAACTGAACGGAATAGACGAAATTGTTCGATGCACTTCATAATTACTAATTATTATCGAACCTAGGCTTGTATATAATCAGGGTTGCTCATTCAAAATCCCAATTTCGAAATTAACTGACTTTTATCTAATCAACTTTTCATTTTCCTTGACCGCTCTAAATTTTTTTAGGTATAAAATCAACCTTACTATTTATACTTTGAACACTTTTTGTGACGAAAGTTATACAGAACTTTATAAGGGGTCATCCACATATTACGTAAGACATACGTAAAATACATGAATTTTCAACCCAATAATTGAATTTTAAACTCAAAAAGATACATTTTGAACGAAAAATGGAAGGATTGCAATTTCAGTTAAAATAATCCATTTTCAACCAAGAAAGGAGGAATTTTTCATAAAATAGTTAAAGTTTCAATTAAAGTGATGAACCTACGATAAAAAAATGAATTCTTGAAAAAATGTGTAATAGTTTATATGACTACCAAAAAATATTTTTATTTTCAATCAAAAGCAGTTGAATTAAACAAAAAAAAAGCAAATTTTGTAACAAATGAGTTGAATTTTCAACGACAAAAGACTAATTTCCAAACCAAAAAGAGGAATTTTCAACGAATGAGTTGAATTTTCAACTAAACAAGACAATTTTTTAAACAAATAGTTGAATTTTGAACTAAAAAATATCAATTTTCTACCAAAAATGGGTACTACAATGATAAACTTTCAACTACAATGATAATTTTTTAGCTACGATAGTTGAATTTTCAATGAAAAGGATGAATTTTTACCTAAAATGATGAATCTTTAACTAGAATAATTGAATTTTCAACCCAAAAAATAAATTTTCAACCAAAAAAGATCTAATTTTCAGCCAAAAATAGAATAGTTAAATTTTCAGCTTGAAAAATAATCTTTTAACTAAAGTTATGAATCTTCTACAAAAAAATGATTTTTAAGAGAGATTGATTTTCTATCGAAAAAGACGAATCTTTAACAAACTACACGAATTTTCAATTGAGGGAGAAAAATATTAAACAAAATAGTTCAATTTGCAACCAAATAGATGAATTTTTAATCAAAAATATTAAATTTCTGTCAAAAAAGATAAGTTTTCGACAAAAAGTGAAATAGTTGAATTTTCTTTTAAAAAATGAATTAAAAATTTGAAGAAAAAAAACAACTAATTTTTAACCCAAGAAATGAATTCTCAATCCAGAAGATTAATTTTCTACCTAAAAAAGATAAATTTTTGACAAAATACGTGAATTTTCAACCAAATATTTGAATTTTCTACTAAAGAAGATACATTTTCTACCAAACACGGAATAGTTAAATTATCAGTTGAAAAATTAAAAAAAAGAAAATAGTTAAACTCTGAGAAAAAAAAGGTTTTTCAATTGAACCGATGAATCAACAACCAAAAAAAAAAAATTTTTTTAACAAAGTAGTTTCACTTTCAACTAATTAGTTGAATTTTCAACCAAAAAATATAAATTTTCAAACAAAAAGAATAATTTTCTAGAAACGAAAATGAGTTATCAACAAAATATATGAATTTTCAACCAAAAAAGACGAATTTTCAACAAAATAGTTGAATCCTCAAACCAAAAAAGATCAATTTTCAACCGAACAGTTGCAATTTAAACCAAAGAAGGTGAAATTTCTACCAAAAGAGATACATTTTCAAACCAAAAAGATGAATTTTTAACCAAGAATATTAATTTTATTCCAAAAGACGAATTTTCAACAATATACGTGAATTTTCCCCCAACAATTGACTTTTTATCTGAAGAAGATAAATTTTCTATAAAAAATGTAACAGTTAAATTTTCAGTTAAAAAAAATAATTTAAAAAAACAAATATTTTAACATTCAACCAAGCAGTTGAATTTTCAAACCAAAAAAGACGAATTCTCCACAAAAAATGTAATAGTTGATATTTCAATCAAAAACAATTTTAATTTTAAACCAAAAGCAATTGAATTCAACCAAAAAAGAAGAATTTTCAACAAAATAAATGAATCCTCAACCAAAAAATAGATTAATATTCAACTAAACAGTTGTGATTTTTTAATAAAAAAAATATGTAATTTGTACGAAAATAGATGAATTTTCAATCCAAAAAGACGACTTTTTATCAAAATTGTTGAATTTTCAACAAAATAATAAAATTAACTTCGACTTCAGTTTACCGAAAATTCCCTGACTTTTCCTGACTCTCTGGAATTTCTTGACCTGTAGTAACTCTGATGAATCTAAATTAAAAGGAGAATTTAAACCTGATGATTCTATTTGCTTGAACAAAAAATAAAATTGCTTGGTAAGAATAAAACATCTCAATTAAAGAAGTCTGGGTCATTCAAGAGTCAAATGAGTTCTATTATTGTGAGGGCCGTTAATTTCACTTGAGACGATCAAGTAACAAACCTCGAAGGAAAGACGATTCATGAAGCGAGCTTATACCGCATACTCTCAGAAAATAAATTTGCTTGAACCAAAAAAACTGTTTTCTTGAATTTACATGAAAATTTGGTTGAATCAAACAAATTTTGGTTGATTCAATAAAATATTTTATTGAACCAACCACTTTTTTTTTAATCAGCCAAATACTCTATCAAAAGATTTGGTTAATATAACTGAAAACTTTAGTTGTGTCAACCAAATATATGTTGTCTATATAATAACCATATTCTATGGTTGAACCAACACAAAGTTTGTTATTCAAGCAAATCTTTTTCCGGGTACAGTAACATCAACAATGAGCAGATAATAGCATCATTGTTCAGTTATTACTTCCGATGGAACAAAAGAATTTTAACCTTAATTTTTAATAGCAATGCACCAGTGTTAAAACGGGTTGCGGTAAAACAGGCATTGATGCAAAGTAGGCCGTGATAATCGCTTGATTACGTACCACGGGTTACTTAAGACTATCTTTAGTCTGATATAAAAAAAATCTCACTTAATGCGACCTTGAATTAAGGAAATCTAAAAAAAAATATTATATTGCTCATACGTCCAAAGTTATAGCGTGTTAAAAAATACCCACTTTTATGAAAGCTCGTTAAAAAGTAAGTTTTTTTTAATCCTACCTGGTCGATGCGGGTCAAATTGACCCGCGAAGAATAGTTTATGGTTTTCTATAGGCATTTTTGTGAGGCTCCTCACTTGGGGTGATCGCTAGAGAGATTGATCAGCAACCTGAGTCGAAGCAGTGTTGCGGAATGACCGTTTCATTCAAATAAATAACACGAGAATTCCAGATCAATCTAAAACATCTATACCTAACACCTATATACCTATATACCTTACACCCATATACCGACCTACTTTATACCTATATACCTATTCACTATTTTACAACCGAGCAAGTCATGCCTACCCCGAAAGGGAAAATGGCTTAATGATATAAAAATTTATAATCTTACGGGACTTTTACTGACATGGGCCGGAAAATTTGTTTGCAAAAAATATCATTTTTTAATTTTTTTTTGCATTTTTCATTGTTTCAAAAAAATGAGATTTTTAAAGCCAATTGCTACATATGTATTATTAGATGTTAGAAGCATGTCCTACAATTTTACCACACCTTTAGGACAAAAACGAACATTACTGGGAATGTTTGAAATTATATGTTTCAGATTTGTATATAACATTTTATTTTGTTTAGCTTTGCATTAGTTTATTTTTTTATTATAAATCTGCTTTAACCCGTAGTCTAAATATTTTTGTCTATAATGCACAGGAAAAATTTTATTTCACAAAAATCGAAACTAAATTTTTGGTTGACCAATTTTTCCGAAAATTATAACTTCCGAAGGCTTTATGTTCCACCTACATGGAATGAAACAAATATTTTTTTTATTTTTTTATTTTCAAGGGGAACTTAATGCTCCTCCATTTTTGTTGCACCGAATTTAAAGTAGCACGATTTGAAGTAAAGAAATATTTTTAAATCTGAGCTAAACTGCAATCTTTCACACTTTTCCCAAAATTTTGATGGGTTCCGAATTTCCAAAGACATTGTTGGTTCAGCCACTTTTTTCGATGCCAAATTACAGAATTTAAGCAAAAAAAGCATCGCTTTCAAGCTGTTATTTTGACGAGAATAAAGCAATAATTATTATATAATATTTATAATAATTATTATATAATTATGAAAATGAAGCAGCATTAATTCTGTCAATAAATGCCATGGCCCAGTTATTGATATTTAAAAATCAGTAACTGATTTTTACGTTAAAATGACTATTAAAATTTTAGGAAGCATCTGATCTGTGTTATCACATCTGCAGGCCTCGGACTCACTTTTAAGATAAAAAATAGTATGAGTAGTTTCACAAATTTGAAAAAATAGTGTCATTGTTCGAGTATTACACTTATGTGTAGTCAAAACTGAAAAAGTTTACAATGAAAAATTAACTTTATTTTTTAAACAAAATTTCCAGTTTTCTAACCTAATATTTAAAAAGTATTAAAAATGAGCTACAATGTTTATTTAAAATGTTATACTTTGGACTCTAAATGATGAAAATTCCTATTTATTTACCGCAGCCTTCACAGTCTTTTCTCTATTCCCTTTTTTTTTTTTTTTTCGTTTTTCCACTTAAATGCGAAATGAGTTAATAGAGCCTAGTAAGACAATCTAAGTTCATTCTTCTCGCTTGACAAGTCTAGGGGAAACCACCCTACCGTGGATAATGGAAAGAATAACAATAATAATAAAAATTATAATAAATTAGAATTACAATTAATTATTTTTCTCTTATTGTTGCTCTTAATTAATGCTTATCCACTGTAGGTTGCATTATCCACTGTAGGAAGGTTTCCCCAGCTATTAAATTTTTGGTTAAGAATTCATCTTTTTTGCTTAAAAATTCTATTATTTGGTTCAAACTTGAATTATTTTGTTGAAAATCAACAATTTTGTTGAAAAGGTAAAATTTAAAAATTCACCTATTTTGTTGAACATTCGTCTTTTTGGCTTAAAAATTCAAAAATTTGGAATTGTCTGGTTACAAATTAATCTGCTTCGCTTGAAAATGAACTTTTTTGTTGAAAATTCAACTGTTTTGTAAAAAATTCGTATTTTTGGCTCGAAAAAACAACAATTTCGTAGAAAATTTAACCATTTGGTTGAGAATTGATGTATTTTGTTGAACATTTGTCTTTTTTGTAGAAAAGTAATTTTTTGGTTGAGAATTCAACTATTTGGTTGAAAGTTTATGTATTTTGTTGGAAATTCGTCTTTTCAGACAGAAAATTAATATTCACGGTTGGAAATTCAATTATTTGGTTAAAAATTTATGTATTTTGTTGATGATTCATCTTTTTGGTAAAAAAGTAAACTTCTGTGTCAAAAATTCATCTTTTTGATTGAATATTTAACTATTTGATTCAAAAATCAACTGTTTGGCTTACAATGAATCTATTTTGGTCGAGGATTAAACTTTTTCGGTGAAATGTCGTCTTTTTTATAGAAAAATAATTTTTTGGTTGAAAATTCAACTATTTGGTAGAAAGTTTATGTTTTTTGTTGAAAATTCGTCTTTTCAGATAGAAAATTAATCTTCTTGGTTGAAATTTCAACTACTTGTTTAAAAGTTGATGTATTTTGTTGATTATTATATTTTTTGGTTGAAAATTCCACTATTTGAATTAAAAAACATGTTTTTGGTTAAAAATTTAATCATTTGAATAAAAGTTTATGAGTTTTGTTGAAAATTCGTTTTTCTGCGAGAAAATTAATCTTTTTGGTTGAAATTTAAAGTATTTAGTTAAAAATTCATGTATTTTTTTGAGAATTCATTTTTTTGGTGAAAAAGTAAACATGTGTGTCAAAAATTCATCTTTTTGATTGAATATTTAACTATTTGATTCAAAAATCAACTGTTTGGCTTACAATTAATCTATTTTGGTCGAGCATCAAACTATTTCGTTGGAATGTCGTCTTTTTTATAGAAAAGTAATTTTTTGGTTGAAAATTCAACTATTTGGTAGAAAGTTTATGTTTTTTATTGAAAATTCGTCTTTTCAGATAGAAAATTAATCTTCTTGGTTAAAATTGCAACTAGTTGGTTAAAAATTGATGTATTTTGTTGATTATTATATTTTTTGTTTGAAAATTCCACTATTTGATTTAAAAGCATCCTTTTGGTTAAAAATTTAATCACTTGATTAAAAGTTTATGAGTTTTGTTGAAAATTCGTTTTTCTGCGAGAAAATTAATCTTTTTGGTTGAAATTTAAAGTATTTAGTTAAAAATTCATGTATTTTTTTGAGAATTCATTTTTTTGGTGAAAAAGTAAACATGTGTGTCAAAAATTCATCTTTTTGATTGAATATTTAACTATTTGATTCAAAAATCAACTGTTTGGCTTACAATTAATCTATTTTGGTCGAGCATCAAACTATTTCGTTGGAATGTCGTCTTTTTTATAGAAAAGTAATTTTTTGGTTGAAAATTCAACTATTTGGTAGAAAGTTTATGTTTTTTATTGAAAATTCGTCTTTTCAGATAGAAAATTAATCTTCTTGGTTAAAATTGCAACTAGTTGGTTAAAAATTGATGTATTTTGTTGATTATTATATTTTTTGTTTGAAAATTCCACTATTTGATTTAAAAGCATCCTTTTGGTTAAAAATTTAATCACTTGATTAAAAGTTTATGAGTTTTGTTGAAAATTCGTTTTTCTGCGAGAAAATTAATCTTTTTGGTTGAAATTTAAAGTATTTAGTTAAAAATTCATGTATTTTTTTGAGAATTAATCTTTTTTGGTGGAAGATTAATCTTCCGTATTGAAGATTCATCTTTTTGGCTGAATATTTAACTATTTGGTTTAAAAAGCAACTGTTTGGTTTACATTAATTGATCTGTTTTGGTTGAGAATACAACTATTATGTTAGAAATTCGTTCTTTTTGGTTCAATTGAACTGTTTTTGATTTAAAATGAAAATATTTTCTTGGTTAAAATATGCGCTATTATATTTTTTGTTCAGAATTGATCTTTTTTCGTTGAAAATGTAACTACTTGGTTGTAAGTTGAACTACATTCTTAATACATAAGAAGCGATTAGATCCCCCACCCCCCATCGTCTAACGTTATTTGAGAATAACCGCTGAATAAGTTAAAGAAAAAAATTAATCGGAAAAAAGCACAAGCAGTGAAAAATAGAAAGAATAATTAAAGATTTGAGCTAGCGTAAAGGGGTGTAGCCTGGGTCGATAGCCAGAGTGGGCTCAGTAGGTGCGGCTGTCCAACATCAAGCTTCCCCTTTTCAGTAAATTTGTATTTTTCCCTGTTACTGTTTTTCCGGATTACTATTACATTTTCTTTATTACCCACCAAGGTTCATACAAAATCCCATTTTCGAAATTACCTGACTTTTTGCTGACCGTTGTACATTTTTCTTTCAGGTATGAAAACAACTTTTTCATAAAGACCTTAAGTGACAACAGTCATACATAATTTTATAAGGGATTATTTATCCACAAATTACATATTTTTGCATGTTTAACAAAATAGATGAACTTTTAACCAAATAGTTTATGTTCCAACCAAAAAGATGAATTTTCAAACAATGGGATTATCTTTTTGCTAAGAAAGATGGATTTTCAACAAGAAATAGATAGAGTTTTAACTAATAATGATGAATTTCATTTTTTTTAAGTTTGAACAAAAAGAAAAACAATTTTCAATCAAAGACTTTGCATTTTCAACAGAATAGATGAACATACTTTTAACCAAATCGAACCAAATAGTTAATGTTCCAACCAAAAAGATGAATTTCTAAACAAGAGGATTAACTTTTTGCTAAGAAAGATGAATTTTGAACAAGAAAAAAATAGAGTTTCAACTAAAAAAGATAAATTTTATTTTTTTTTTTAAATTTGAACAAAAAAAAATAATTTTCAACAAAACAGTTAAATTTTTAACCAAAGAGATGTTTTTTCAACTCAAAAGATGGATTTTCAAACCAAAGAGATCAATTTTCGACTAAAGAGATTAATTTGCAACCAAGAAAATTTATTTTCTAACAAAAAAGACGAATTTTCATCAAAATACTTCAAGTTTCAACCAAACAGATGAATCTTCAACCAAAAAAATGAATTCTCAACTAAAAGTGTAATAGTTGATATGTATTTCCATCAACAAATATTTTTTTAATCAAAGAATACGAGTTCTGTACAAATTAGTTGAGTCTTCAACCAAAACAAATGTTCAATAAAATAAATGAATTTTCAACTAAGAAGTTGAATTTTTAAGTGAAAATGGAATAATTACACTTTCAGTTTGAGAAGATTAATTTTCAAAGTAAGCAAACCTAATTTTCAACAAATAAGTTCAAGTTTCAACCAAGGAAATGAATTGTTGACTAAAATGATGAGGTTAAAAAGAAATGAATCTTCAACTAGAAAAGATACGTTTTTAACCAAAAATAGAATGGATACATTTTCAGTTAAAAAAAAAATTTTCCGACCAAGAAACGAAATTTCAACTAATGGGATTACTTTTGAACCAAAAAATACGAAATTTGAACAAAATACATACATTTTCAACCAAATAGCTGAATTTTCAACCAAGCAAATTAAATGTTTACAAAAAACGACGAATTTCCAACCAACTACCAGCATTTTCAACAAAAAATAGGTGAATTTTCAACTAAAAAATTGTTTAATAAAATACATTAATTTTCCAGAAAATAGTTCAACTTTTACTCAAAAAAAAAATTTTCAACCAAGATGATGAATCTTCAACAAACAAAAAAAAATGAATTTTTCACTAAAATGATGAGGTTAGAAAAAAGAATTTTCAACTACAAAAGATACATTTTTAACCAAAAATAGAAAAGATAAATTTTCGATCAAAAAATTAATTTTCGAACAAAAAACGAAGTTTCAACTAATGGGATTACTTTTTAACCAAAAAAGACGAATTTTGAACAAAATACATAAATTTTCAACCAAATAGTTGAATTTTCAAAAAAGGAAATTAAATGTTTACAAAAAGGACGAATTTTCAACCAAATACCAGCATTTTCAACTAAAAATATCAATTTTCGACAAAAAATGAAATAGTGAAGTTTTCAGTTAAAAAATCAAATTTTAATAAAACAAATTTTCAAAAAATAGGTAAATTTTCAACTAAAAAAATAAATTTTCAACAACAAAAAATTGTTTAACAAGATACATGAATTTTTCAGAAAATAGTTCAATTTTTACCCAAAGAAATCAATTTTCAACCAAGATGAAAAATCATCACAATAACAAAAAATGAATTTCTAACTAAATAGTTCAATTTTCCACCAAGAATTTATAACTAAAGAAGATAAATTAGAGTAAGACAACAGAAGTTCATTAAAAAAGATCAAGTTTCAACAAAAAATGCAATAGCTATGTTTTCAGTTTCAATAAAAATTTCGATGAGAATTTGGATGAGAATTTCTACGCGAATTCCTATGAAAATTTCCATGAGAATTTCGATGATTATTTTGATGAGAGTTTCGATGAGAATTATTTCGATGAGTATATCAATGAAAATCTCGATAAGAATTTCGATGAGAATTTCTGTAAGAATTTAAATGAAAATTGCAATGAAAATTTCAATGAAGTCTTCTAAATGCACTACAGTTTTACTAAAATCAGTGAAATAAGTTTAATTTTTTTTTTCAGATTCCTTAAATTCTGTCTAAATTCACCTTGAATGTTTACGAATTTGATCGAATTCTTCTCATTTCTCTCAAATTCCTCTAAATTCACTCGAATTTTAGTTAACTAATGTTTATTTTTTGAATTTATCCTGAATTGTTCAAATTCACCTGGGATTCTTATAAATTTCATCGAACTCTTTTGAATTCTAAACAATAAAAGAAAATTATGTTGAATTCTAAAGAATTCAAAAGAACATTAGTCATTTTTGGTCACTTTTTTGGTTTAAATTGGTCACTTTTTCACAATTTAAAAGTAAATTCGGCTGTGAAAGTTCTGTGTATTCTTTGTTTATTTTTAACATAAATAAATTTTCGAAAACTTCGTCCTTCAATCTACCCCTTCTTGAATTTAATATGATTCCTGTCATACAAAAGAATTTTTCGAAAACTAGCTAGTTTTAGAAAAAACTAGTTTTAGAATAACAGATTTAGAATTCATCAGTTTTTATAATTTGTTGTATTATCATATTAATGAATTAAAATTCGATGTTTAACGATTACTTCAGACGAATAATTTTTTGTAGAACAAGAAAAAATCTGCATCAGCCCGGATTTGAACCGGAAGCGCCATTGTGGACAAATTGATTTTCAGAAGAAAATTATTATCCGATTTTACCTTTTTTTAAAATGAAAGCTAATTAAATTTCGCATCGAACAGACATGGCCGATTTTTAAATTTTGGTTTATTTTTTTTACTTGATAACAAAATTGAACAAAAAAAATTGGGCTTTTGAAGTATACCGATTTAAAAAAAAAATGCTTTGATTCAATAAAAAATACCTGGAAAAATGAAAGGAACTATCCAGAAAAGATGTCCAATAGCAATGCAAATGTTGAACAATTGATTAAATTTGTTATAAACAAATAAGTGAATGAAAATGGTTTCGTTAAGATTGGCGGCGATTCGTCACTTGATTCGCACTAAATTTTAACAATTTATGGAAAAAAAGAGTTTTATAGTTGAATTAATAAAAGTTAATTAATAATTTGTCATTTTAACAGCAATTTTTAGAAACACATGTTCATATCAGGTATTTTTGATGGAATACATAAAGTTTTTCTATGGAATCGATGATATATTACTTGTAAATAAAACCTAAGTATCATATTTGGTCACCAAATAGAAGTAATGAATTGTTTAAATTACCTTAATAAACAAATGCACTATTAGGCTACAACTAGAGGTCCAAGCTTGCTTTTTTCTATGCAATTAACTGTAAACAACTAACTTCTAAATTTTTTAGATCCTTTTGATGACAGTAAACAATTTATTATTGTGAACAACAATTTTTTAAATAAATTTTTATCATTTTATGTATTTAGAAATAAAACACCACTTTTTTCACGGAATTAACAGCCAGTTATTCAGCAATAATTTTTTGCTATGAATCGATAACATTTGATAAATTTAAACTTGTTTTTTTTTGTGTGTAATCAACAGTTAATAACACATTTTTTAACTTTTTTTGATCGTTCGATAATGACCAACAAAAAAAAGTTTAAATGCTGAAAAATAGCCAAATAATGCATTTGTTAATTAAGTTTAGTTAAATAATTATCAAATGTTATCGATTCATAGCAAAAAATCATTGCTAAATAACTGGCTGTTAATTCCGTAAAAAAGGCGTTATTTTATTTATAAATACATAGAATGATAAAAATTTGTTTAAACAATTGTTGTTTACAATAATAAATTCTTTAATGTCATCAAAATGTTCTTAAAAGTTCAAGAGTTAGTTATTTACAGTTAATTGCATCGAAAAAATCAATGTTGTACCTCCAAAAATAGCCAAATAGTGCATTCGTTAATTAAGGTTTAAACAATTATTAACATTTATTTGATGACCAAATATGATACTTAGGTTTCATTTCGAAGTAATATATGATCGATTCCATAGAAAAAGTTTATTTATTCCATGAAAAATACCTGATATGGATATTTGTTTATAAAAATTGCTTTGAAAATAGCAAATTATGTATTAACTTTTATTAATTTAATTGGAAAACTCGTTATGTCCATAAATTGTTCAAATATAGTGCGAATCAAGTGACGAATTGCCGCCAATCCCCAAGAAACCATTTTCATTCACTTATTTGTTTATAACAAATTCAATAAATTGTTCAACATTTTCATTGCTATTGGACATCTTTTTTGGATAGTTTCTTTCATTTTCCTGGGTATTTTTTATTGAATCGAAGCATTTTTTTAAAATCAGTATACTTCAAAAGACAAAATTTTTTTGTTCAATTTTGTTATCAAGTGAAAAAAAATTTTTTAAATCGGCCATAGCAGTTCGATGCGAAATTTTGTTAGCTTTCATTTGAAAAAAAAGTTAAAGTCGGAAAATAATTTTGTTCTGAAAATCAATTTGTCCATGGACGTTTTTTTTTGCCCCACTGTGGCGACGTCGCACAGTGAGTTTTTTTACAATTTTTTTTCAAAATTCTGCTGACTGCTCAATTTTTGACCGATTCTAATAAATTTTTTTTTTAAATACTCGTAACGAATTATAATTTCATGTAGGACTGCTACTTTTTTAGTTTTCTGCAACAAACTAATCTAAAAAAATATGAACTTGCCAAGGTAGCTGAATCATGAAATTTGAAACTTTTAAAACCATGAAATCGATAATATCTTTACAGACAAACCTCAAACTCATAAAAATCAAACCCACGAACCTCAAACCCCCAAACCCCTAAACCCACAAATCTCAAACGCACAAACCTCAAACCTCGAACCCACAAAAATATACCTCAAACCCACAAACCTAAAACCCACAAACCTCCAAACCCGTGAACCCACAAACCTCAAACGCACAAACCTCAAATACACAAACAAATCCCTCAAGCCCATAAACCTACAATCCTTAAACTCACAAATCCATAAACCTAAAATCCCAAACCCACAAACTTCAAACACATGAACCTAAAACCAAAACTCCACAAGCCCACAAACAGCAAACCCACAAACCTCCAACCCACAAACCCACAAACTTCAAACCCACAAACCTCAAACGCACAAACCTCAAACCCATAAAAAATA
>CAKNXH010001608.1:260585-286627 GCA_932178445.1 Andricus quercusramuli
CCATAAACCAACAAACCTCAAACCCAAAAACCTCAAAAGCACAAACCTCAATTCCGGGAACTTTAAACCCCCAAGCCCATAAGCCTACAATCCTCAAACTCACAAATCCATAAACCTTAAACCCCAAACCCAAACAGCAGAATTTTGAAAAAAAAAAATTGTAAAAAAATCACTGTGCGTCGGAGGGTGTTCGAATGACGCGTTTAGTTTTGCAATGGGAAAATGGAACGCAATAAAAATATTGTAGAAAATACTAATTAATTAATGAAAAATAAAGAAATAAATTGAAGGAATATAAACTGAATCATGCCAATCAAGGAAAAAACAGACTTGCGAAATTGCAGAAGATTTTAACCTGCACGCAAGCGCAGACACGTGTTGCGTTTTCAGGGTGTAACTACCCTTCCATGGTGTCAACTTCGTGGCCTATTTTATTCGATTCTTCCCCCATAATCTGCAATTTTATTCTTGATATACAGAAAAAGGTTTGAAAAAAATCACGAATCAAATAAAACAGATTCTGAAAGTTCTATCAGTGAAAGTCATAGAACTGCAATTACGAAGGTCAATGGCTCTTGAGTCAAGAAATACAGGAAATTGATTCAATTATGCGATAGATCTAGTCTAAATGAATGCCTTCATCAATCAACTGAAAGTTAATAACGTTGGAAAAATCAGAATTCTAAAGAGCTTCATTCAGGGTGGCCGCAAAAATTTCGATTTCAAAATTAACTGACTTTTCCTGAAAATTAATTCTCAAAGAATTTAAATTATGTAGCATTTTTAACATAGAATCTTTCATAAAGGCAATAAAACAATTTTAAATTAAAATTTAAAAGTTAAAAATTGAGTTCAAACAAAAAAGATTACTTTTCTACTGTAAAAGATGATTTTTCAATCCAAAAGGACGAATTTTCAACAAAAAGTTGGATTTTTTATCCAAAAAGAAGACTTTTGCAAACAATAGCTTAATTTTCAACAAAATAATTAAATTTTTAACAAAATAGTTAAATTTGTAACCAAATAGCTAAATTTTCCAGCGGAATTTTAACAAACTAGTTAAATTTGCAACTAAACAGTTAAATTTTTAATCAAATAATTAAATTTTCAACAAAATCGTTAAATAACTAATTGTTGAATTATAAACCTACAAAGATGAATTCTCAATAAAAAAGTAATAGTTGATATTTCATTAAAAAAAGATGACTTTTCTCCAGTTAAAGGTGAATTTTCAATCTAAAGTAACGAATTTTCAATCAAATATTTGGATTTTCGAAAAAAAAAATAATTTTTTAACAGAATAGTTTAATTTTTAACACAATAATAAAAATTTCAACAAAATAATTAAATATTTAACCAAAATTTTTTCGTCAAAACAGTTGAATTATTGACCAAAAAATATGACTTTTTTAACTAAATACTTGATTTTTCAACTAAATAATTAAAATTTCAATAAAATAGTTGAATTTTCAATTAAATACTGGAATTTTATACCTACAAAGATGAATTTTCAACGAAATATTTGAATTTAAAAAAGAAGTTTAAATTCCAACCAAAAACATTTGAATTTTGAATCCGAAAAGTTGATATTTCAAAAAAAAGAATGAAAAATGTTTAACAAAATAATTACATTTTCAACAAAACAGTTGAATCTTTAACCAAATATTTGAATTTTCAAACGACAAAGATGAATTTTCGACCAACAAGACGAATTTTCAACAAAATACATAAAATCTTAACTAAACAAACTACAAAGATACATTTTTAACCAAAATGGAACATTTGAATTTTCAGTAAAAAAAAAAATAATTTTCAACAAAAAAGAACTCATTTTAAACAAAATAGGCAAATTTTCAACCCAATTTGTTAAGCTTTCGAATAAAAAGATACATTTTCTAGGAAACAGTTGAATTTTCAACAAAAAAGTTAATTCTTGATCAAACAGTTGTATTTTTAACCAAAAGAGGATATTTCAACCAAGAAGATTAGGTTTCTACAAAAAAGTAGACTTTTCAACTAGAAAAAGATCAATTTTTAACCAAAAATGAAAAAGTTACATTTTGAGTAAAAAAAGTTAATATTAAAGGAAAAAAGGCAAACTAATTTTCAACAAAATAGTTCAATTTTCAACCAAAGAGAACTTTAACAAAGAAAATAAATTTTTAACAAAGACGTTCAACTTTTACAAAAGTAGTGGATTTTTTAATTGAAACAAAATTTTTTGTTATTCAAAATACAATAGTTAAATTTTCAGTTAAAAAAATTAATTTCCAACCAAGAAAAAGTTGTTAACTAAGCAAGTATGTAAACTTTTAACTAACGCGAAAAAAGTCCACGAAAAAAGATTTCTATTTTAAATAAAAACCAGTTGGATTCCATCAAAAAAAAAAAAAGGAATTTTCAAACAAAATAGTTGAATCATCAACCAAAGGATTAATTTTCAACCAAACGATTGCATTCTTGAGGGATTCTTAGTCCCGGGCAAAAACCCTCATAGTTTCGGTCGGGTGTCTGCCCATCCGTCCGTTCCTCGTAATTTTTTCTAAAAAGGGGAAATAGGGGAAGGCAGGAAAAATGAAGGGAGGGTAAGTAGGGGAATTTATGGGAAATGAGGGTAAGTGAGGGGAAATGAGGTGGTACAGAAAGTGAGGGGAAATGTGGGGGGAAATGAGAAGCTGAAGTAGATGAGGAAGAATTTGGGGATGGGGGGAGAAGCGAAGATTAAAGTGAGGGGAGGGGAGTAGGAGAGGAGAGGGGAATATTGGGGGAGGAAAAGTATGGGAGGGGTAGGTTTGAACGACTCACTTACGTCTTAAAAGGCTACGTCACTACGAAACCCTTTTTTGTAGACACGAAGCGTCTACTTTGACAATTTTTTTTAATCCCTGACTTTTCCCTGATTTCCAGATCTTCCCTGACCTACGGCCACTCTGGCTTCTTTAGAAAATCAGAACAAACAAAATACACATATTTACGTCCATTTTACGACCATCACATATTTACGTGAATCGTGTTTCGATCTCACCTTTCTCAAATTTTCGCTTCCGCTTGCTTCCACTTCCATCCCCGGAGGAACCCTTGTTGGAACTCTTATCCTTGCTCTTCCAACGAATTAACATTTTGCTCAGTGATTTTAGAAATGCACTCGCAATAACATCACTTTTCTTCACGCGAATCTATTTCGTCGTATGCACGCATCCATTTTTTACCTAAAAAAAACTTGCGTGATGATAAGCCGAATTTAAGAAAACGCACCCATTGTGAAATTCGGAAAAAGGGTATAGCAGATACATTCTTTGAATAAAGGGTCTAAATAATTGTAATTTTTTTTAATGTTCAACAAGGCATAACTTTAGATAAGTACTTGTCATTTTCTCATATAGTAACTAATTGAATCAGTGACTCATTGCATTTCAATATTAGTAATTTTTAACTAATCAGGGTTGCTATTCTGGATTTTTCTTTTAATGTTAATTAATATAATCAAATTAATATGTTATTGCAAAAAAAAATTTGTTTCCAAAGTTATTTTAAACACTTTTAGTGACAACAGTCTTTCAGAATTTTCAACCATATAATTGAGTTTTCGACTCGAAAAGATAAATTTTGAACCAAAGTGGAATAATTAAATTCTCAGTTAAAACAAATCATTTTCAACCAAGAAAAATGAGTTATTAACAAAAAAGTTTGATTTTCAACCAATAAAGTTTTATCGATTAATAGAGAAGAAAATCTTATCCGAAATGTTGAATTTTTAAGCCAAAAGGACAAATTTCCTGAAAATCAGTTGAGTTTTCAACCCAAAAATATGAATTCTTAACAAAGCAGTTCAATTTTCAAACAAAAAATATAACATTTTTTTACCAAAATAATTGAATTATCAACCCAAAACAGACAAGTTTTCGTCATAATAAATGAATCTTTAGCAAAAAAAAAATAAATTTTCAAGCAAAAATGGAATAATTACAATTTTACTTGAAAGATTAATTTTCAACTAAAAAAAAACACGAATTTTTAACCATATAGTTACATTTTTAAACAAAGAAAGGAATTTTTAACTGAAATGATGAATTTTTGACTAAAAATTTTTTTAAAGTAAAATATGTAATTAAATTTGCAACCTAGAAGATGAATTTTCTACCAAAAAAGACCAATTTTCCACAAAATACATAATTTTCAAACAAATAAATGAATTTTCAACCGAAAAAGTTTTATCATTTAATAAAGAAAAAAATCACATCATAAAAGTTAAATTTTCAACACAAAAATATGAATTTTCTACCAAAATAATTGCATTTTTATCTCAAAAAAGACGAGTTTTCATCAAAATAAATAAATTTTCAACTAAGTAAGATAAATTTATAAGCGAAACTGGAATAGTTACATTTTTCACTTTAAAAAATTATTTTCAGCAACAAAAAAAAACGATTTTTAAACCAAATATTGAATTTAAAAAAAAAGAGTTTTCTAACAAAAAAGAAATTTTTTTAACAATGCACATCAATTTTCAAATAAAAAAGATAAAATGTCAACCAAAAACGGAATAATTGCATTTTTGTTTTAAAAAGTGAATTTTTAACAAAACAAAACAAAAACTAATTTTCAACCAAAAATATAAGTCAAATTTTCAGTAACAGAGTCCATTTTCAACAAAGAAGATTAAATTTATACAAAAAAGATCAATTTACCACAAAAAATAGAATAGTGCATGAATTATCAACCAAATAGTTGAATTTTTAACCAAAAAAGTTATATCATTCAATAAAGAAAAAAAAAATCTCGTCATAAACGTTAAATTTTCAACCCAAAAATATAAATTTTTATCCCAAAAAATACGAATTTTCGTCAAAATAAATAAATTTTCATCCAAACAAGATAAATTTACAAGCAAAAATGGAATGGTTACATTTTCACTTTAAAAAATTAATTTTGAGCAACAATAAAAAAGGATTTTCAACCAAATAGTTAAATTTTCAACCAAAGAAATAAATTTTTAACTGAAATCATGAATCTTGAAAGAAATTATTTTTAACCAAACAGTTGAATTTTCAAACAAAAGAGGGGTTTTCCAATAAAAAAAGATAAATTTTCCACAAAGCACATGAATTTTCAACTGAAAAGGATAAAATTTCAACCAAAAACAGAATAATTAAATTTTTAGTTAGAAAAGTGAATTTTCAGCAAAGCAAAAATAAAACTAATTTTCAACCAATTAAAATAAATTTTCAATTAAGGCCATGTGACGATTGGGTCATGTGACCGGATTTCTACCTTACCGACACAAGATTAAATTTATATATTACAAAAAAATAATTTTCCACAAAAAATAGGATAGTTAAATTTTCAGTTGGAAAATTAATTTCAAATTTAAAAAAGTTTTTAACCAAGAAGATTTTAATTTTAAACCAAAAAGAGTTGAATTCGACCAAAACGGATGAATTTTAAACCAAATAGTTGTGATTTTTAACTAAAAAATATGCAATTTCTACTGAAATTTTGAGCAAAAAAGATTGAGTTTTTGAAAAAATTGTTGAATTTTCGACAAGATAATAAAACTAACTTCAGCTTTTGATTACCGAAATTTCCCTGATTCTGTCAGATTTTCCCTGACTTTTGGATTTCCCTGACTTGTAGCAACCCTGATAATTCAATAGGCCATAGGGCAAGAGAATCCTCTATTGTAAAAATAAATGTACGTTAAGTATACTATCAGAGTTTATAGTACATTATTTAGTAGTTCTTAGCCTGGAAATGTGTTGCATACTTCTCTATGCCAAGCTTAGGCCGATAATTATGTAGAGTACTTTAAAATAATAGATGAGAAAGTATACTTCGACGGAAAAGCACTCAACTTTATGTCTCATAAAATAAATAGGTACAGAAGAATTTATAACGTTTTTTGTGTATCTCATACAAGATTCGTTTTTTTTTATTCGTGCTATAAAAAGTTGATGTAATGATGCAGACTAGGGTGGTCCAAATTTATACCTGTAAAAATTCGAATTTCGATTTTTGATAAATCCTCCCATTTTGTTCGTTTTCCGGAAAAAGAAATTCCCTAATTTTTTTCAACCCTTTTAAGGAGTATTCATGGAATAATTTTCACCAAATATATTACAATTTTGACACTCCAAATCCTCTTTTATTGTGCCCGGAAAATGCCCTAAAAATTGCAAAATAGCAGTTTTCTATCAAATTCATGCTAAAGACGGTATTTTTGAAATTTTGCAAACATTAATTATTTTTAATCCAGAAGTGACGAGTTTTGAAGTATATTTTAAATAATTTTAATTGTTTAAGCAATTATTATTTGTTTAAACCATTTTTCCCCTGTATATCGTAAAAAGTTATTATCTTTCGGGATAAATTATACAAAGTTGATGAATGTCAAGAGTAGTAGTTCTTCTTTAACATATTTGGTAATTATTTAAACAATTTTCATTTGTTTAAACCATTTTTTCTTTCAAAAATCGTAAAAAGTTATTATTTTCTGGCAATAATTACACAATTAAAGAATTAACGTTTAGATCAATATATTTTTAAAGGATATTTGGTGATTATTTAAACCATTTTTATTTGTTTAAATAATTTTTCCCTCTGTAAATCGAAAAAAGTTATTATTTTTAAAAATTAATGACACAATTAATGGATTTTGAGAGTAATATTTTTTGTAAAGGATATTTAGCAATTTTTTAAACAATTTTCATTTGTTTGAACAATTTTTTCTCTGTAAATCGTGAAACGTTATTCTTTTTTGTAATTAACGACACCATTAACAAAAGTTAAAAGAAATATTTTTTTGCTTCTTAAAATCACGCCCTTGAACTGAAAATAATTTACCTGCAGATATTTTATAAAGTTTATATAGTTTTTTTCCCTTTAAATCACCCTCGTAGATAATTAGAATCATTTTAACGAATACAATCTTTAAAAAATAACTATTCATAACAGACTGAAAAAATGGTTTATATTAATGATTAATAATGATTATTAATTGTATAAATAATTTCGAAAAAATTTTATTCTTAAAATTCGTTAATTGTGTCATTCATTGCTGGAAAGAAAAAATTTTCACGATTTACAGAGAAAAAATGAATGAACAAATAAAAATTGTTTAAACAAATTAAAATTATTTTAATAATAGCTGAATATCCTGTAGAAAAAAAATATTGTGTCATTATTCCCAAAAAATAATAACTTTTTACGATTTCAAGCAGAAGAAATGGTTTAAACAAATAAACATTGTTTAAATAATTACCAAATAAGTTAAACAAGAACTACTACTCTTGACCGTCTTTAGCATGAATTTGATAGAAATCTGCTATTTTGCATTTTTTTTTGCATTTTCCGGGCACAATTAAAGGGGTTTTGTTGTGTCAAAATTAAAAGTTGTTGGGTGGAAATTATTCCTTGAATACTCCTTAAGAGGTGACAATACTATTTTGTTGAAAATCGAGCTTTTCCCATTTAAAACTCCATTTTAATTTCAAAAGCGGGTTAACGGGTTTACGTTGAAAAAAAATTACGGGATTTCTTTTTCAGGAAAACAAACAAAATGGGAGAGGAGGTATCATCAAAAATCGAATTTTTGGACCACCCTAATGCAGACGCTCTTCAAGGGCTGATCGTGTGGCAGTTGTTATAATTTTTATTAAAAGTCGCAACATAGTCATGACCGAATTAATATTTCTAAAACAAGGAATATTTCAGAAAATGTTAAATTTTAGTTTGGGAGAAATATTCCAATTTTCCTATATCGGGCTCTCAGTCTCTGCGGCTCTGGAAAATCACTTTTCTCTTTCTAAAAGTGTTTCTTTAGATTTACTAACTTCCGAATCCCACTTGGACGATTTAAAACTTCCTAGGGCAAAAATAAATTTGGTTAAAAAACGTTCAATTTCCCACAAAATACACAAATTTCAAACAAATAGTTGAATTTTCAACTGAAAAAAAATCAATTTTGAACCAAACAGTTGTATCTTCAACCAAAAATGAAAATGAAAATTTTCAGTCAAAAAAATTAATTTTCTGAAAAAAAGAAATTTCAACAAAATAGTTAAATTTTCAACCAAAGCGATAAATTTTCCACTGAAATGATGACTCTTTAACTATTATCAAAAAATGAAATCTTAACGAAGGAGTTGAAATTTCAAGCAAATAGTACAATTTTCAAGCAAAAAAATGAGTTTTCAATCAACAAGATTAATTTTCAACCAAAAAGGACTACTTTTCAAACTTAAATGATAAATCTTCCATACAAATTTTTAACAAAGACGTTCAACCTTAAACCAATCAATTAAATTCTCAACAAACAAATAAATTAATTTTTTACCAAAAAAGGAATAGTTAATTTTCCAACTAAAACGATGAATCTTCAATCAAAAAGACGCATTTTTATGAAGACATTACACATTAAACCAAGCAGTTGAATTTTTAACCAGAGAAGATTTATTCTGACCAAAAATTTAATAGTTGATATTTCAACCAAAAAATATATTAATTTTTAATAAAAAATAACTGAATTCAAACAAAAAGGACGAATTTTCAACAAAATAGTTGAAACATCAACCCGAAGAAATTAATTGTACACAAAACAGTGAATTTCGAAATAAAAAATAATTACTTTCTAACAAAATTGTTGAATTTGCAAAACAAAGTTAGATTTTCAACTAAATAATAAATTTTTGGCAAAAAAGATTATTTCTAAACCCAAAGCATAATAGTCAACTTTTCAATCAAAAATAATTAAATGTACAACCAAAAATATTTGGATATTTAACCAGAGATGAAATTCCTAACAAAAGCGATGAATTTTCTCCGAAAAATATAAATTTTCAACTAGAATGATTAAATTTTAAGTTTAAAAAATTAATTTTCTATCGAAAAAGCCATTTTTCAACACAATAGTTCAATTTTCAACTAAAAAGGTAAATTTTCAAACATAAATAAAATACTTTAATTTTCAGTTTAACAAAGTAATTTACAACCCAAAAAATGATATTTCAACAAAACAGTTTAATTTTCTACCACAAAATATGAATTCGCAACGTAAAATGTAATAGTTGATATTTTAACCAAAGAAGAAGAATTTTTATTCAAATAGTAGAATTTTCAATTTAAAGAGTTGATTTTTAATCCAAAAAATAAATTTTCAACAAAAGAGTTCAAATTTTAACCAAGAAGTAAAATTTGTCATCAAAAAGATTAATTTTCTACTAAAAAAGGAGAATTTTCAAAAAAATACATGAATTTTCAACCAAACAGTTCAATTTTCAACTAAAAAGATACATTTTCAGAACAAAATTAAATACTTTAATTTTCAGTTTAAGAAATTAATTTCTGACAAAAAAATATATTTTCTCAACGCAAAATGTAATAGTTGATATTTTAAACAAAAAAGAAGAATTTTCTAATCAAACAGTTGAATTTTCAACAAAAAAGACCCGTTTTTAACCAAATAGTTGATTTTTCAATTTGAAAAATTGATTTTTTAACCAAAAAAAATGAATTTTGAACAAAAGTTTTGAACTTTTAACCAACAGAATGAATTTTTAATCAAAAAATTAATTTTCAACCACGAAGTTTAATTTTGTACTAAAAAGGAAGAATTGTCAACAAAATATGTGAATTTTTAAACAATTAGTCCAATTACAACTAAAATAGATATACATTTTGAACCAAACAGCGGAATTTTAACTAAAAAGAATACTTTTAAATCAAATAGTTGAATTTTTAACTAAAAGAGATGAGTTTTTGACCAAATAGATGAATTTTCAACTAAAAAAAAATCCATTTTTAACCAGAAATGTAATAGTTAAATTTTGAGTTCATAATATTAATTTTTTTATACAAAAACAACAAATTTTCAACAAAACATGATGAATCTTCGGCCAAAAAAATTAATTTTTAATAGAAGAGTTCAACTTTCAACCAAGTAGTTGATTTTCAACAGAAAAAGACAAATTTTCGACAAAACACATGAATTTTCTACCAATTAGTTGAAATATCAACTGAAAAAGATCAATTTTCAGACAAAACTAGAATATTGAAATTTTTAGTCAAAAATATTAATTTTCATCAAAAAAAAAAAAAACGAATTTCCAACGAGACAGTGAAATAGTTGAATCTTCAATAACAAAAAACGAATATTTAATTCCGAATAATCATGCTCTTTTCCTTTTTAAAAGTTTTTCTATAGATTTATCTAGTTCCAACTCGCATTTCTGGAAGATTTACAACTTCCTTGGCCCAACTAGGAATGATTTAGATTTTCAAAAAAATGTTGAATTTCAGCGTGGGAGAAAAATTCCAATTTTCTTGTATCGGTCTATAAATCTCTATCGCTAGGAAAATTATTGTTTACGCTCAAAAAGTGTTTCATTGCATTAACGTAGTTAAAATATTCGTCGAAACTTAATGATTTTTTTGTTTAAAAATTAATCTAGTAAATTTGTTCAAAAGTTCAGGTTTCAATGTGTATGTACCGGTCATGACTTGGATGCGGCATAACAACTGACACTCGACAGTTGCTACTCATGAAAATTCATGACAGACAATTGATCTTGAGATACGAATCTGTATAAAAGCGTTGCATATCATTTTGATCCACTTTCGGGATCAAATTGATCAACTGCTATTTGCTGTGATTATTATCATCGATTATTCACCAACTTGGAATCTTGAATTATAAAAAACCTATAACAGGAACAATATTTTTGGAACGTAATATATTGAATAATGAATAGTGCCATATTGAATCAACTTTTCCGACCGGCGTTTCAGTTATATCTGAATTCAGTTTTTTCTAATTTTCAGAAACATTTTCGTTTGCAAGTCCGGCATAAAATATGCACGACGCACATGTGTTCATATATTTAGAATGAGAGTCAAGGATGTCAAAATAATTAACATACAGATTAGCTGGAACATAATTGACCGCAATAACATTTACGAGCAGACAACGGTAAATGCGAACCACAAGTAATGTCTCAAAAGGAGCGCCAATTAAAGTATTGAATGCATTTACTGTTTGATATAAAACAAACTGCAAAAGCTCATCATCTTAAGTCTAAACTTCTTGCCGAGTAGATGATGACTACTTTTGTTCAAGCAATTTCTTTGAAACTTATCGCGACTCACAAGTTATGATATACAGTTAGAAGTGAACAAAGTTGAACAACTCTAACTTCTTCCATTTGCTAGTTCTGAGTTATGCATGTAACATATGCCGGGAAAAGCGTCTACACCAACCATTCTTTTATTAAAGTACTAAGTCTAAGTTATGCCTCTTTGAAAAACTCTACTTTAACAATAACTTGAGGTCCTGAGCCAGTTATTGATTTTTGTTCTTAATAACATCTAACCTCCTTTTTTGTATCTGCTACGACCTTGACTCCTTGTACCATTCGGCAGGACACTGACTTTCCATCGTCAAAAACCGATTATATCCTTCAAAATTGGCAAAAATCGACTGGCGCCGAAACAGGTTCCGGATATAAACGGAAACGCCCAAAATATTAATTCAGTTGATTAACTCTAACATTTGACTATTTGGCCAAGACTAAGATAGTCAGATGTATATCCCTGCATGCATCTCATCAGCTGTCACTCACCGGACTCATCGGAAAAGGGCTAAGATTAGTAAATGTGAGGTTATGGAGATACAACAGTACTGCAACCTCACACTTAAAATCTCACATTACACTCTCCCCGCGGCACCGGTAAAATTAATTGCGTCACAGCACATCACAAAAATGTATCATAACAGAGAAAACACGAACATAATTAAAATTTCGTGAGAATAACACAAAAAATTGTTGAAAAATGACTGCTGTTCATCTTCATCGTACCGGCTCGAGGTTCACTGACATTTCTCTCTTGGCGCGTTATGATTCGCAGTACAAACTTGGGTTTCTTTTTTTTTACTCCCACCCCTCTTTTACTCCCTGTTTCGCGACTTTCTTCGATTTTTTCCGTCCCTATCTTCACTGCAACCCGTATGACCGTTTGCCCTCATTATTACTCCCGAATTCCCGTCACAAATAGGCCGAACTAATTGTTTATTCAAGTGTTTCTTCAATTTACTAAATCGGCTTTCCTAGAAACAATAGCAACGGAAGGGGATGACAGTGCGCGACACCGCAATCTCGACCGTGTTGCCTGGCCGAGTCCCGGCTTATGACGTCACGGGAGTAGTTGGGAAATCGATCCCGAAACATCCTCTCTGCACGACTACTGCCCGGTTCAAAAACGTTCGGCGACCTCCTTGTCCCGGAAATCCCGAAAACTCACGAGATGTGCAACGTCCGGCTTCGTGTATTTCCGACTAATCCGGGAAGAGAACTATAGGTTGGCATGATCTCCCGAAAAGGGAAATTTTCGAAATTTTATTTTAACAGGTGCCTCCGGGAATTTGAAATTTCCCATGGGAGAGTTTCTGAGAGTTTGGGAAAATGTTAAGTGAAAGTTCGAGGACTTGCAGAGGACTTTCCAACGAAGAATTCTATGTATCAATCATATGGGGTTGCCACCCCTAACACACTACCACGGTGCCTCGAAAAGTGCCCCTAAATCGAAAGATGTAATCGTAAAAAAATAATCTAGGTCATTTCATGGCTAGCAGAAAACTTTTACGGTCAACGAAATTAAAAAAATTCGAACGCAAGCTGACAATTTTTTCATCTGAAGTAGCCAAAACTGAAATTAAAATTGAAGCACTCAAAGTGGAAATCTTCTGTTTGTTAAACCTTTGAATTGAAACTTTGAAAATGTTTACTTTAGACATTTTTTATTGAAACGCTGAATAATTTACAAGAATAAAAGGAAGATTTTAACACTTTGAATTTAAATAATTAAAATTTTTGTATGTTTTATCAACTGGAAAGCTCAAATGTTTCTGGCTAAGAAATATAAACCCAGGCTATATTTTTCAATTTGAAATTGAATAAAAACATCTTGTATAATCAATGAATGATAGTTCAATCATTAATATACAAACTAAAGTTTAATTTTGAAAACCATTAATTGATTTATATCTACAGTTCGCCAATTAAAAAAAGTTTGTTACCAAAAATTTTCAATTTTAAACGTTTTTAATTTTGAATTATTTAAGTCTATAAATCTGCACTATAAAAGTAAAAGACTTTAAAATTGCGCATTTTGAAATGAATAATTTCATAATTGAAAAAGTTAACAATTGAACTTGAAATTAAAAAAAAATTAAAATCGAACTTACATATTTTAAATTGCATTATATCGTGTGATATGAAACTGTGATATTTCAAATATATACATTGATTTCTTAAATATTTTTTACTTTTTCAGTAAAAAAAGGTGCAATTTCTTTTTTCAGTTTTCAGGCTCGGAATTGCTCGAGCTTAAAAAAATAGTGAAATAGTGCCATGCATCTCTAAAAAAATTAACCGAAAAGTAACATTAATGTGACAAAAAAGTCACCAAAAAGAAAGGTTTTTTACCAAAAAGACGAACCTTCCACCAAAATTGTAAATCTTCAATAACAAAATGTATGTTTAAGAAAGCAGTTCAACTTTTAACAAAACGGTTGAATTTTTCTAACTAAAAAAGATGAGTTGTTAACGAAAAATGTAATAGTTGATGTAATAACCAAACAAAATTCAATTGAATATAAAAAAACAGTAGAATTCATTTTAAAAAATACGATTTTTCAACAAAATATGTTATTTTTCAACCAAATTGTTGAGTTTTTAGGAAAAAAGACCAATTTTTAAAAAGCAGTTGAATTTTCAACTAGTAAATATGGATTTTTGACAAATAAGTTATCTGTCAACCAAGTAATTGAATTTTCTATGAAAACAGAGGAATCTTCAACTGAAAAAGATGAATTTTTAACCAAATAAGTACATTTCTAAACAAAAAGATAAATTTTTAAATAAAATTATGTATTTTTAAACAAAAGGGTGATTTTCAATCAAAAAGATTAATTTTCTACCTAAAAAGACGAAGTTTCCACTAAAATGATGAATTTTCAACAAAAAACTAAAGTTTTAACAAAAATTGTTCAATTTTTAACCGAATATCAACCAAAGAAGACAAATTCTCATCGAAAAATATAATACATTGTTCGATATTTCAACAAAAAAGATTTAAATTTTAAATTAAAAACTAGTAATTTTAGCTACATTGAAACTTTTAATCAGGATTCATGATAATTCAATTGATAGCCCTTCTTATACATTTTACATACGAACTAATTATTATTTTATTGTTATTCCCTAATTTTCCCAACCCTAAAGTGTGAAATTTACTAAAACAATTACAATTTTTACATTTTTCACAAGTTTTTAAATAATACGATTAATGAATTAATTAATTTCGTTATTGCCGGCAAAAAATGTAAATAAAAGTAACCTTTTCATTAAATAAGTAACTTTTTAGTAACCGCGGATGTAACTAAAATGTAACAAAAAAGTAACTAAGTTACTAAAAAGTAACCCGTTCCGAGCCCTGGTTTTGGAACCGTATTGGGAAAATCAATGCTCTCCAACACGAAAAAAAAGTAATTTCAAATGCATTTTTGGACCACTCTACTGAAACCAATTTTCGTTGAAACTTTAGGAAACGAGTTAGGAAATAGTAATGGACATGAAAATGAACGTCTGAGCACTCTTTTTTTTGTTTGAAAAATGAAAAAAAAAATCTTGTTTTACTGACCTAATAACTTGTTTATTTTTATTTCAAAAAATAAAAATGCCCAGACGTATGTTTTCATGTCCTTTACCATTTCCCAAAGTTTCAGCAAAAAATATTTATCATTGTGAATAAAAACTAATATTACGTCTATCGTCTCAAAAATGATGCCGAATTTTTTATATGTACAGTTTTTACAAGTAAAAAATACTTGACAATTACAGATTCAAACGAATCTTTTTCTTTCCATTTATAATTTTTTGAAAACGTGCAAAATATATGTTCTTTGGATTAAGTCATATACATACATTTTGGAAAAAGATGAATATGTCGAACCTGAAATTACTTCAACTTGAACCGAAAAAACATATTGTCATTCTGCTTTTCCAGAAATAACTGTATAACACTGGTAAAAACTGTACATACAAAAAATTGGCTATAATTTTGGAACTAAAAGAACATTTATTTGTAATTTTCATATACAAAAAAAGAGAAGATCTTTACAGATTTCAAACTTTTATTTTTTTTTTATACCAAACCCATACATTTTTCCTCTCAGCTCAAACGATTCAATTAATTTAAGCATTTTCACTTCACCCTAGTGTACGTTAGGGTGACTTTTTCCCCCACGTTCCATTCGAGGATTTCGCCTGTGATTAATTATAATATTTAAATGAGACACAAACAAAAGATCATAATTTAAGTAAATGTATAAAAACTTACCAGGACGTCGATGAAGTATACGGTGGACTTCCCCAGCTTCACTTCCGCTTTCACTTTCGCTGAAACCAGTACACTTCCTGGTTGCCTGATTTTTATTGGGGATTAATTCGATTTTTGCAGTACGTGTGGTCTCCCTCAGACTTGCGCTGCGTCGTAATGACCAAGAGGAATCTCTCGGTGGAGGTGGTAAGGGTCTATTAGCATCGTATTCAGGTTCCACGTTGCCAGTCTTTAAATTATTAAAGTTCAAGCTTCTTGGCTGATTAGCCGCATTAACAGGACCGCCAGAATAAATATCTGAATGCTGTCCCAGATTGCCGTAAATTCTAGTAGAATTGTTCAAGTCTATTTTTTGCTGCACGATGGGTTGTCGAGCTTCATCTTCTTTGTTTCTTCTTGTGGGTGGTTCGGGTGCCATTCCATGCTTTGTTGGCCATTTTGGACTATTAGCTTGATTCGAAAAACTCACACGTTTGGGACCCATCGTTCCATATTCTATTGAGCTGCTAGAATTACTTATCAAACTTCCTCTCTTGAATATAGGTTGTGGTTTTCTGTCAATGTCGATATCTTCTTCGTAAATTGGAGGAGTCTGTGGCTTGCGAACTACTGGCGCATTACCTTTTTCTTTATTCATTAAAGGAACATTTCTGCAGTCTTCATTGACAAGAAAGCGTGGCGATGCACTTTGGCATCGGTTTACTTCCTGCTCAACAGAAGGTGACTGGACAACTGTTTTTTGTGTTCGTTCTTGTGCTACGGGTTGCGGTCGAACTACTAACACCGGCTGATTTTGCCCTTTTTGGCCCATTATTGGTGGTTTCCCAACGACGGTTTCGTTTGCTCTCTGCATTTTATTTTCCCAGTAGAGATTTTCTGCTTGAACTTGAGCAGCAGAAGGCTGATGAAACAAACTCGGAGCTGATCCGTGTCTATGAACTTTCTTAGTTGGAGAGCTCTGCAACTTTTTCTTCCAATAAATGGGGTCATTTCTTTCGTCTCTCTGATTTTGTTCATAAAATCTTCGTTGCTGCTCTTCGTCTAACTTTTTCAATTTTTGCCAATACACAGCATCACGCACTTCAGGCGCTTCATTGTGAATTTGAGGCTGATGTTTTACTACTTTGGGAGGGCTAACTGACTTTTTCTGAGCATCCAGAGCTTTCTGTTGCCAGAAGAAGGTTTCTAAATTATGCATAGTCTGTTTCTTGGACGGTGACAATTTTTTAGATGGAGCTTCCCGATTTGATGAATCGTAGATTTTTTGTGCGTAGATTGCGTCTTGATCAACATAAGATTGATTTCGCTGTTGCTGACTTTGATTATTGATTGCTTGTTGTTGAGGAGGATTTCGAGTAACGTATATTTTTTCACGATTGACAGTTGCACCATTCGGTTTACCAGAGTATATCACTTGAGAATTCAGATTAGTTGGCTGCGTGCCAATAAACCTAGATTCTGAATAGATGGAATTATTGCTGGGTGTTACTCTGCCGCTGTTTTGAGAATTTGGCACCTCAGAAATATTTAGAGAATTTGGTACATTCCTTTGCGCGGATGCTCTTCGAACGTAAATAGGTTCTTGATTCTGAAAGTGCTTCGGCGATTCATTGTGAGAAACATTTGAAGTAGCTTCTTGTCTATTTAGTGAGATATTTTGAACCGCTCCTCTATTGTCACATGACGAATTCATAAGTTTTCTGTCCAGAGGTTTGTTGGGTTCAATAATCGGTTGTTGAGATTCAGGGGATCTTGGACACACTGCTCTTTCGGCAACTATATGTTTAAGCAATTGCTTCGAATCTAGCAATTGACTTGGAGAATCTACCATTGGAATAGGGGACTCAGGACATCCAAGTTCTGATTTCATTACCGAGTGACTTATAGGAGAGTCGTAGACCATATCTCGTTTCGGTGAAGCTATAAGTATTTGATCACTTGGCTGTGCCTTCCTTAAAGGCGTAGATACCACAGTACTTTGATTCATGCACGGTGATCTAATTTGATCAAACCCTTTCGTTTTAACAGGTTCTCGTATTGAAGAAGGAGATTCTGATTTTGCTTGGTCTGTTTCTTTAAGTATACCTTGTGAGGTATTTATGCTGGGCGACAGACTATCAGCACTGAATGGAGGACAGCCAGGGGGGATGATAGTTAAAGGAGACGTAACCCTTTTAATTCTATCAGGAGACAAAGCTCGTGCATCATCTACATTATTTATTTTAATATCTGGAGATAAACTTCTAGAATTACTTTCTTGCTCATTAAATCCTGTATTGCTTGTATTATTGTTGTCGACAGTTTCATCTTTGGAAAATGTATCCTCAACATTAGCGTGTAATTTAATAAGGTTAGTAGACATTGGAATGTTGGGTGATCCTCTTTGAGTGCAAGAAGACTCCTGGTTCAGGTTATTCTTTGACATCATATGTACAGGGCTGCGAGGACTTGTTGGATAATTTTCGTGTAGTGAAGTACCTGGAGTTTCGTCATAGAGATTTTCTTCTAGACTTTGATTTACTAAATTATGAGATGTCGGATAAGGATCTGTACCGGGTGATGATTGCTGATCTGTAAACGGCTCACACCTGTCCCCTGAACTGTTAGATGGCGATGCGTCATTACTGGCATGTGGTGAGTTGAGATAATATTCGCCACTTTTGGAACTGCTTGGTGAAAATCCACTCTTTTGACTCGAATTTGGAGTATATGTCGAATCTGCGTAATCTCCAGATTTTTGGCTCAAATTAGGGGAATATTTTGGAGTTCGTCCGACGTGAACCCCCTTTTCATCAGCATACATTGGACGGGACTGATGAACTTGCACAGTACCTTGAGCCTGATTAATACTTGAGTCAAGTATTTGATTTCTATGATCCTCCAGCCTCTCCATATCCTCATTCTGTTCATAATACTCGTCTCTGACGTCTCGATAACTTACTTCATCCAGCCTATGCTGTTGAACTTCTCGAGTAGAATTATTAATTTCTTGTTTATTTTCACTGAGAAAATACATTCTCTGTGGAATGGCTGGAAGTGGCCTATCCACTGGATGAACTACTCTTGATCGAATCAAATACCTTTCTGATGGAGGAGCTGATATTCTTCCAGATTGACTGTGATTCCTGATGAAATATGACTGAACAGGCTCTTGGAAACTGTGTTTTCTTTCCAAATTACAGTGCTGTTCAGGTTCAACAAGCCTCGAATTTTTCAGTTTCCTCATATCGGGAGATCCACTGATCATATTCTGTTCTATCCATTCCTCTTCTGGTGAAACAAAATTAAATGAAGTATTGGGTGGATAATGTCGTTGAGAATGTCGACCTTGAGAGTAATTTGACTCGCTTCGCAAAAAGTGATCTGGTGTACTCGTAATAATCCCTTGTATGGGGAAAAGATCTTGTTTGATTTCATGCATCCTTTCTTCAATCATAGAACCATTCAAGCTGGAATCTAATGTAACGTTTCTTCTTATGTCTTCATTCAGTTTCATGGTGTCTTGTGACAAAGAGTAATTTCCATTTTGCTGGTACTGTGTGACATGCTTGTCATCACGCCTCTTTCTTTCTCTCCCATCCTTCCTGTACGTCTTATGCGACTCTTTAGGAGAAAAAATACCCGGAAGAAGACGCCGCAGTCCCTTCTTTTTCTTTTCTTCTTTGAACGGCTTTGATGCGCATGATTCCATTGTGAATAAGCGAATAAGATTCGCGTAACCGTCTTTTTCAAACTCGTCTACCGAACAATTTAATTTGATCTCGCTTGTAGAGAAACTATCTTTTTTATCAGCATCCAAATATTCTTTATTTATATCAGCTTCTTCTAAATTTTCTCTTAAAGCTTTCAAAGCTTTTAATTTCTTTCCTTTAAAAAAACTATCGGTCAATGAACTAGAGTTGACGGGTGTTGCATTTCTTTCTTTTTTACATATATCTTTAGCTACAAACTCACACGATGACAAGCTTTCTATTTCTTCGACATAGGATGATTTGGAGGATTCGGATGAATTTTTTTCTAAATTATTTTTTAACCAACTCTCGGACCACTTCTTCTCTAATTCAGATACTTGTTTGCTGTACTTTCGCTTTGAAATTACATTACCTAATGATTCGTCTTTTTCTGAATCCAACGGTTCATCAAGGCTTGTTTCTAATAATACTTTTTCTTCAATTCTAAGCTTTTTACAAAGATTAAGTTTATCAAGAAAATCTTTATCAAATAAAGGCTTGCCTGAGTTTTGATTAAAATTGCCGTCAGCGTTGGAAGATACTTTCGTCAAATTTCCATAAAATCCAGGAAGTTTTTGTTTATAAATCTTAACTGTATCAAGATTGATTTTTGTGCTTAAAATGTTCTGAAGTTGTTCAATTTGATTTTGACAGTTTTCAAGGCGATTATGAGCTGCTACGTCGTCACATTTACTTTCAATATTTTCAACATCACTTTTATTCTCTTTGTCATGGGCAAATTTCTCTTTTATGTTACACTCATCAGATACCTCTACATTTGAAATGGTTTCTCTTTTCTCTTTGTTTGTTGAAATTTCAACCCCTGCCTTAATATCAACATCAGAGGGAGAATTTTCTGTATGTTTTAAAATGTTCCAAGTTCTTAGGCTCCTTTTAATTTTCAAATTACTGGCATTAACAGAAGACTTTGTGAGTCGTACTGGTCTAATTCTTACTTTAGTCGAAGAAGGAATACTGTTCTCTCTTGTTGATAATACTGGTGTTTTCGATGAGTTCTTGAAAGCCCTTACTTTCTTTTCATTAATTCGCGAATTTGTACGACTATCTACATTTAACTTAAAAACATTTTTCGTGCCCCCAACCGACTTGGACTGCAAGCACAAATTATTATTCTGCTCGGAAACAATTCTTGAACTTTCACTTTTGGTCAGAAGTACTTTTCGGGTTTTACAAGTTTGTAAAACGACTTTTTCTACTGTGACTCTGTCCACCGAGAGAATACGCACCTCATTCTTACTGTTTTTATCGCTGTGGCCATTTGTTGAATTTCGGGAGTCATAAGTCGTTCCGTCATTCAAATACTTCGGAATCTCCATCCCCGTAAATGTAATAATCAGTTAGGAGCTCCTGAAACAAATAAGTAATAACAGCGACATTAATTTTCAACACATTATCAGGGTGTATAATCAAATCCTGGAAAAAAATGCCCTGACAATTCTCGGGGTTTTCCAGGTACAATTTTTCATAGTACGGAGTCATTCCAATATTTCGAATTTTTTAAAACAATCAGTTCGGAATATGTGTACAGTTTCGTGAGTTTATTATAAATAATGTTCCTTTCAGTTTCTAAGGATTCAATTAATATGTTTCATTTAGAAAGATTTGACAAATTGTATCAAAAGATTTTTATTAATGTATTAGTACCATCCAGTAATTGAATAATACTAAAAACGTAACATTTCATTTCTTGAATTTGTCTCTAAGGTACCAAATATTTGGATTTTCAATAAAAAAATTTAAGTTTTTAACCAAAAATGGAATAGTTGAATTTTCAGTTAAAATAATGAATTTTTCACACACACAAAAAAAAAACAAATTTTCAGCCAAAGTGATGAATTTTCAATGAAAATGATGAACCTTTAACTACAATAGTTCAATTTTAAACCAAAAAGATGAACTAAAAACGATCAATTTTTAACCATAAATGGAATAGTTTAATTTACAATTGAAAAAAAATTTCAACCAAAAAAGCGAATTTTTAACAAAATAGTGATGAATTAATCAAAGTGATGAATGTTCAACTAAAATGATAAATCTTTAACTCAAATATTTGATTTTTAAACCAAGAAGATGAATTTTCAACTACAATGGAAAATAGTTACATTTTCTGCCAAAAAAATAATAATTAAAAAAAAATAGTTACATTTTCTAAGTGATGAATTTTCAACTAAAATGATGAATCTTCAACTGGAATAGTGGAATTTTCAACGAAAAAGATGAATTTTCAAATAAAAAGATTCATTTTCCGCCCAAAAAGACGATTTTTCAACAAAATAGATGAACTTTCAACAAAATAGTTGAATTTTGTAGTAAAAAGGCAATTTTGCAATTAAATAGTTGAATTTTGATTTAAAAAAGATCAATTTTCGACCAAGAATGGAATAGTTAAATTTTCAGTTAAAAAAAAATTAATTTCCAACCAAACTGTTGAATTTTTAACCGAAATTATGTATCTTCAACTGGAATAACTGAATTTTAAACCAAAAAGATGAATTTTCAACCAAAAAAATGTATTCCTGCCAAAAAAGACGAATTTTCAACTAAAAAAAAATATAATTATTCAAACAAAAATTAAATAGTTAAATTTTTAGCTAAAAAAAGTAATTTTCAACTAAAGAGAGGTATATTCAACGAAAATGATGGAATAGTCAAATGGAATAATTACATTTGCAGTTAAAAAATAATTAAAAAAAAAAAACAATTTTGAACATAATAGCTAAAGTTTTAACTGTAATAATTCAATTCTCAGTAAAAAAAATCAGCCAAAGAAAAAACGAATTTTCAACAAAACAGCTCAGTTTTCAACGAAAGAGATGAATTTTCAATTAAAATGATGAACCTTCAATCATAAAAATTAATTTTTAACAAAAGGGATATCATGTAGCTTAACAAAGGTAAATAAAGTAAATAAATAAATGAAAAAAAAGAAATAAATATAAAAAATAAAAAAATAAAGTTTGATGTAAAAAAGGTAGCCAATTCTGAGCAAATCGACCGAGAATTTTAAGATTAAAATTTCATGGATTTTCAAAATCGACATTGGATAGGGATTAAAAATCGCAGTTTCATTAATTTGCGGAAATGAAAAATTTCTCCTGAGATATGAGGATGCGAAATGAGAATATAAAATTTCTTATCCAAAAAAATATCCTGTTCCGAGAAAATCAAAATTGAAGATCGCGATATCACAATATAACAGAAATTTTCTGCCAAAAAATGTATCAGAAAATGAGATTTCGAAAAAATCCTTTTACCACAATGTTTGCTTAATTTTTAGAGAATTTTTTATACAATAATCCCATTTTCGATAAAAATGTTGGTTATATAGTTCTGTACTTTACCTTTTATACCTTTCAGTTATATAAATAGACGTCAAGAACAATAAATTTAAAAATTGTACTTTCTTGCAAAAATTAAAAAAAAAAATGAATTCAGGTCTTTAAATATTATTTAAGAAGAAAACTGAAAAGCTAGTCAGGGAAAAGTCAGGGAAAAAACAAGGAATTTTGAAAACAAATTTGTTAGGTCATCCTGCCTGTTCGAATTTAAAAAAATAATCATTCTTTTAGAAAATTCCCTGTTATTGTAATTCAGAATTACGAATATATCTTCCAAAATCCTCTGTGGCAAATCATATAATTACAGTTTTTATATTTTTATTTTGAAAGGTAAATTTTTCTCTTTGATTTAAACAAATATATATTAAAAACTTCAGCTACTAATTTACGAATTTGAATGTAATAAGGATTTCAAGACTTAAAAGACTTTGAAGATTACAAAATTTAAATAAAATGCGAATAGCCTCCGGCCATTAATATTCAAAGACCATAATTTTAATCATGTAATATTTTTAACTCACAGAATCGATGAATTTTCCATTAAAAGGTCGAATTTTTAACAAAACAATTGGCCCTTTCGACCAAAAACATATTTTAATAAAATAATTAAAATTTGAACAAAATAGTTAAATTTTTAACCAAACACTTGAATTTTCAACCTATAAAGTAAAATGAATTTTTAACCAAACAGTAGAATTTTCAGACAAAAAAGATAAAGCTTCAACTAAAAACAATGGCATTTTCTACAAAAAAAAAGATAAATTTTTAATCCAAAAGGACAAATTTTCTGTCCAAAAAGACGAATATTCAACAAAACAGTGGAATTTTTTACCAACGAGATGAATTTTAAACTAAAATGATGAATTTTCAACGAAAAAAATGAATTTTTAACAGAATAGTTCAAATTTTAACCCAGAAATTGAATTATCCAACCAAACAGACGAATTTTCAACAAATGAAGGTTTTTCAGTACAGAAAGAAAGAAAAGTCCATTCAAATTGTTGAACTATCAAGAACAAAAGGCGAATTTTAGTAAAACAGTTAAGTTTACAATATAAAAAATAGAGATTACGATGGCCACAACACTTCTTTTTGAAAATTTTCTAACTTTTTCTGATCAATTTTTCATTTTCCCAGACCATTAATATATAAATTTCCTGACTTTTAATAGATTATTCTCAAAATACCTGACTTTTCCCTGATGCTCAGGCTTTTCCTGACCTATACATCTATCCTGATTTAATATTATCGTCAATATTAACAATGAAATTTTGACAATGAAACAATGACATGAAACAATGAAACGAAATTTTCCTCTTTCTAATTATTTTTTTCTTTTAATATGCTGATTACCACTTGTTTCAGCTGTTGGAATTCCTTTTTATACTATTATACACTACACATTATTATATCATTATTTGTTCTCGTGGAATCCCTGAAAATCTTTTTGTTTGAAAATTATGTTAATCCCTTGCAATTTTTTAAATCATGTGAAAATTTATTGAAATATTTTGAATTTGATGAACATCGTGAATAATCTCCCTGGAAAACCATTTAACTGATTGAGCTCCCTTGAAAACCCTTAAAACACTTTACAAACTATGAAAATACTTGACATCGCTTAAAATCTTCAAAATCCTATTAAAATCCTTAGAATCCTTTAGAATCCGTAGACATTACTTAAAATCTCTAAATATAATTGAAAATACCTTAAACCGCCTGAAATAATTTGAAATCTTACGAGATACCTTGAAATCCCCTTAAACATTAAAATCCATTAAAATTTTTTAGACACCATTGAAATCTCAAAATCTCTTCAAATCCATTATAAAATTCGGAAATCCTTCGAAATTCGGTTAAATATTTTGAAATCTCTTAAAATCCTTTGAAATCTCGTGAAATCGTAGAAACCCTTTTATACCTTAATCGTAGAAACCTTTTTTTATTTATATAAAGTATCCGTTTAAATACTTTAAAATCTTTGAAAATCTTCTTAAATCCTCTAAAATGTTGTAAGATCTCTTTAAATCCCTTATTAAAATCCTCGAAATCTCACTGAAAACCCTTAATATCCTTCAGAATTCGTGAAAATATTTCGGTACCACAAGAAATCCTTTAAAATCCTTTGAAATCCTGTGACTTATTTTCAAATCTTCTAAAATTCTGTATAATGTTCAGAAATACTTTGAAATTCATCAGTTAAATGTTAAATCTTTTGAAATGTTACGAAATCCTCTAAAATCCGTGGATATACTTTGGAATCTTTTGAAATCTCTTTAAATCTTTTGAAATCATCGGAACCCCTTTACATCGCTTAAAATCCGTTAAAATCCTTTGAAATCTTTCGAAATCCCTTCAAATCTTCGAAATCTCATTAGTATCATCTGATATAATTTTTGTATAATCCTTTTATTTTTTATAACCCTCCAAAATTTGTGAAAAAACTTGGGTATCACATTAAATCTCTTAAAATCGCTCTCAAAATCCCCTGAAATCCAGGGAAATCGTTCTTAATTCCTTAAAATCACTCAAAATCTAAATTTCTTGAAATCCTTTGAAATTCAGTTAAATTTTTGGAAATCTGCGAATAAACTACTTGAAGTTTCTTAAAATATTGAAAAATTACTTGAAAAATTGAGATTCTTTCTGAAATTATACTAGCTAATTTCTCCAAACTCTTAAATCTTTTATGGGTAATTATTGTCAAATTCAAGGCAAACTTGAAGTCCCAGTAATATAACATTAAGTTAGAAACTCGTGTTGATTTTTTTAAAATTTAATGAACACTTATTATCATCCTCTACAAAATGGTTAGTTCTTTTTTTCCATTTCTGTTTCTATTTACGGCGTCCCAACCTCACTTTGCACAAGGATAAACTGATTTTCTCATCTTTTTTAGACAGTAACCTGAAAAACGCTTAACGTATCAAGTTTGTAAACTGCACATGAACATGAATTCAATGTATGCACATTTTTTAAGTCAAATAAATAATATTGTAAAAGCCTTAAAGTCTGTCCCTCATTTTTTGTCATTTCAGACGTCATTCACGTACGTCTTTTTTCTAGTAGACTATTCTAGTCACAGTTGATTAATAAATACAGAAATATTAGGCATATATCGTGTAATACAAGATTTTATAAAATTGAGCTTAAAATATTATCTCTCTTTTTTGTGAATCCGATATTAAAACTGAAAAGTGCATTTTGACAACAAAAACGTCATTCCCGTACGTGCGTTAAAAACCAGTTCGGGGTAAACAAAAATGATAAAAACCATTCCGTTACTTGCTTGGCGGTGTTTTCTTTCATAAGTAGGTGACTTTTTATGATTAAAATCTGTTATTTTTTTATAAACATTAAAAAAGTTTAAACTTCAACATTTTTATCGCATCATTACTATTTTATTCATTCGGGAATTTTGTAGTTTGGATATTTTATAATACAGGTATTTTCTGTCGGGAATTCTTTTTTCCGGGAATTTTTGACTATTCGGGAATGTTTTCAAATTTCACGGTATTTCGAAAATTTTTTAAAATATGATAGGATATTTTCTAACGTGAGA
>CAKNXH010001609.1:0-17455 GCA_932178445.1 Andricus quercusramuli
TTTTTTATTTCTTTTAAAATCTTTAGAAGAATTCTTTTGAATGCCTTTGAATTCGTTTAATTATTTTAAATAATTTAGAATTTTGTAGAAGAATTATTTTGAATTCTTTGAAGATCTTTAGAATTTATTTTAATTATTTGGAATGCCTTTGAATTACTTTGATTTTTTTAAATCATTTTGAATTCTTTTGAATGACTTAAAATTATTCTTTAATTCTTTTAAAATGTCTAGAATTTTTTTTAATTCTTTCGAAGTCTTTAGGATAATTATTTTGAATTATTTTTTATTTCTTTTAAAATATTTAGAAGAATTCTTTTGAATTATTTATAATTACTTTTAATTCTTTTCAAATCTTCAGAAGAATTCTTTTGAATTATTTAGAATCCTTAGCACAATTATTTTGAATTATTCTCATTTTTATTATTTATTATATATTATATCTGCCTCTGAATTTGTTTCAATTCTTTAGAATTATTTTTTAACTTTTGTAAGATCTTTAGAATTTATTTTAATTATTTGGAATGCTTTTGAAGTAATTTGAATTTTCTGAATCATTTCGAATTCTTTCTAATTATTTTTTGAATTCTTTTGAATGCCTGTGATTTTTTTTTGATTTCTTTTGAATAATTTAAAATTATTCTTTAATTCTTTTAATATGTTTAGAATTCTTTTTAACACTTTCGAAGTCTTTGGGAGAATCATTTTGAATTCTCTTGAATTCTTTTTTATTTCTTTTAAAATCTTTAGAAAAATTCTTTTTAATTATTTTGAATGCCTTTGAGTTCGTTTAATTATTTTGAATAATTTAGAATTTTTTTAATTTTTCAGAAGAGTTCTTTGGAATTCTTCTGAATGCCTTTGAATTATTTTTTATTCTTTTGAATTCCTTAGAATTATTTTTTGAATTCTTTGGAATTATTTTTTTCATTCTTCTAAGATCTTTAGATTTATTTAGACTTTTTCAGAAGAATTCATTGGAATTCTTTTGAATACCTTTGAATTCTTATTAATTCTTTCAAAGAACTCAGATTTAAATAAAATAATTATGATAAATTAAATTATTTAAACAAATGTAAATAAAAATATTGAACTAAGTTGTTGTAAATGAAATTATTTTGTTAAGAAGTCAGCTTTATGGTAAAAAATCCCACTACTTGGTTGAAAGTTGAATTAATTTGTGAAAAATTCATTTTTTTCCGTTGAAGATTCATCACATTGGCTGAAAATTCAACTCTTTTTTTGAAATCCTTTTCATTTTTTAGTTGAAAATTCGTTTTTTGTTCGGTTGAGAATTAATTTTCAAACTGAAAATGTAAATATTCCATTCTTGAATGAAAATTTATATTTTTACCAGAGATCAATTCTCTAACGAAATGTTGAATCTTCAACCAAAAGAATAATTTTTTTACAAAAGGAATTCGACCAAAGAGTTGAATTTTCAACCAAAAAGACGAATTTTCCACTAAAACCATAAATCTTCAAATGGATTACTTGAATTCTCAACCTAAAAAGTTAATTTTTAACCAAAAACATGAATTTTATTTTCTACCAAAAACGACGAATTTTTAACATGATACATACATTTTTTAACTCAAAAAGACTTTTTCTATCAAAAATTGAATAGGTACATTTTCAGTTAAAAAAATTAATTTTTACACGAAGAGAAGAATTTTCAATTAAAATTATGAATCATGCAGATTATTTTTCTTCCAAAAAAGAAGAATTTTTTACTAAAATATATAAAACCAAAAATGGAGTAGGTAAATTTTCAGTAAAAAAAATAGTTTTCGACTCAAGAGGTGAATTTTCAACAAAATGAATTTTCAATTGAAATAATGAATTTTCTACGAAAAAATGGATTTTTAACAGAAGAGTCAACAAAAAGTGCAATAGTTGATATTACAATCAAAAAATATATTTATTTTAAATCAAAACTAGTTTAATTCAACCAAAAAATACGAATTTTCAAACAAATAGTTGAATTTTCAACTAAAAAGAATTAATTTTTAACCAAATAGTTGAATTTTTAGCTAACAAAGAAAAAGTTTCAACCAAAATTAAAAAAAATAATTTTTAGTAGAAAAAATTAATTTTTAACCAAAAATAAAAACAATGTTCAACAAATATTTAAAGCTTCAACTAAATAGAAAAATTTTTAACCAAATAAGATCAATTACAAACAAAAAATTTATCAGCAGACTTTTCAACCAAAAAGAATTAACCTTTAACCAAAAATAGTTGGATTTTCTTGGAAATAGGGGAAAAAGAGAAATTCCTTAAAAATCAGGAAACTATGATCGCAACCGAAAGGACCGAAATTAGGAAAATCCAATTTCAAACATTTTCGTCGATTTTCTCCGTTAACTGATTTTGTAGTTACGGTCTTTTTCCATAAAATGGCAGATGAGTGGACTTCCTATTTTTGCTTCTCCAAGAAAAAATCACGATTTAGCAAAAAAATAAGTTTGACAATAAAGTAAGTTTCGACTGATATTGAGATAATCAATAACAGCATCATAGACAATATTCTGCAAGAGTGGTTTAGTATCCATTTTTATTGATCAACTCCAAGCCTCTGAAGTCATACATTTTACGGTTTGCAATAAACATAAAATGAGGTAATGGCGCAATAATTCGAGTATTAGAAAGAAAGGAGGAAATAAATCTCGAACTTTATTGTCGGAAGAATTTCCTAAAAAGAAAACGATAGCGGAAGACGAATTAGTGCCACTCATGTTGCTTCTCAATTTGTAAAACGAGCGAACGGAAAAGTGTCATAATATAGGGTTGTAATTTCCAAAATAAATTGGAAAGCTCTTTAAAAATGCCCCAGGCGTTCGGGTTTTAGAGTTTCGCAGACCCGAGCAGAAGCAATTATTTGTAGTTTCGATCAGGTGTCCAGCCTTCGTACTTATTTTACGAAACTCTAGACAAGACTCAAGACAAAATTCAAGATTCAAGACAAAATATTAGATTAAAGATAAAATTCGAGATTCGAGACAGAATTCGAGATTCAAGACAGAATTCGAGATTCAAGACAAAATTCGAGATTCAAGACATGATGATTCGAGATTCAAGAAGAAATTAGCGGTTCAAGACAAAATTCTAGATTGAAGACAGAATTCGAGATTCAAGACAGAATTCGAGATTCAAGACAGAATTCGAGATTCAAGACAGAATTCGAGATTCAAGACATGATTCGAGATTCAAGACATGATTCGAGATTCAAGAAAAAATTAGCGATTTAAGACAAAATTAGCGATTCAAGACAAAATTCGAGATTCGAGACATGATTCGAGATCCAAGACAAAATTAGCGATTCGAGACAGAATTTGAGATTCAAGACAAAATTCAAGATTCAAGACATGATTCGAGATTCAAGACAAAATTCAAGATTCAAGACAAAATTCAAGATTCAAGACAAAATTCAAGACAAAATTCAAGACATGATTCGAGATTCGTGACAAAATTCGAGATTCAAGACAAAATTCAAGACATGGTTCGAGATTCAAGACATGATTCGAGATCCAAGACAAAATTAGCGATTCGAGACAGAATTCGAGATTCAAGACAAAATTCAAGATTCAAGACATGATTCGAGATTCAAGACAAAATTCAAGATTCAAGACATGGTTCGAGATTCAAGACATGGTTCGAGATTCAAGACATGATTCGAGATTCAAGACAAAATTAGCGATTCAAGACAAAATTCGAGATTCAAGACAGAATTCGAGATTTAAGACAAAATTCGAGATTCGCGACAAAATTCGAGATTCGAGACAGAATTCAAGATTCAATACAAAATTCGAGATTCAAGACAAGATTTGAGATTCAAGACAAAATTCGAGATTCAAGACAAAAATCAAGATTCGAGACCAAATTCGAGTTTTTTTATTGAAAATTCAACTCGTTAGTTGAAAATTCATTTTTTTGTTGAAAATTTATCTTTTTTGTTGAAAATTAAACTATTTTGTTTAAAATTAATTTATTTTACTGAAAATGTAACTATTTAGTTGAAAATTCATCTTTTTTGAGCAAAAATTTAACTACTTGGTTGAAAGTTGAACCAATTTGTTGACAATTTATTTTTTCCGTTTAAATTCATCAAAAATTAGTTGTGTTTTTTTTTGGTTAAGGATTAATTTTTTACCTGAAAATGTAACTGTACCATTTTTTGGTTAAAAATTGATATTTTTAATTGAAAATTGATCTTTGGTAGTAGAAAATTCAACTATATGGTTAAAAATTCATATTTTTTGGTTGGGAATGAACTTTTTTGTTGAAAATAAACTTTTTTATTGAAAATAAACTTTTTTGTTGAAAATTCATATTTTCGGGTTTGCACATTCAACTGTTTTATAAAAAAAATTGGTTGAAATCATCTGGTTGAAAATTGTTTTTATTTTTGTTGAAAAGTAATTTCTCTAACTGAAAACTGAACTTTTCCATTTTTGGTTAAAAATTGATCTTTTTCAGTTGAAAATACATCTTTGTAGGTTCAAAAGTCAGCTATTGAGTTGAAACTTTAACTTTTTTGTTGAATATTTAATTACTTTGCTCAAAATTCGTCTATTTTCTAGTCTCCTTTTTTATCGAAAATTCAACTGTTTTGTTGAGAAATAAAATTTTCCGGTTGAAAATTAATCTTTCTTCGTTGGAAACGAACTTTTTTATTGTAAATTTAACTTTTTGGATTGAAAATTCAACAGTCTCGTAAAAAAATAATCTTTTTGACTTCCAAATTCAACTAATTGTTTGAAAATGCAAATATTTGGTTAAAAATCTAGATATTTTTGAAAATTCCACTATTTTGTAAAAACCACCTTTTTAGTCGAAAATTCAACTGTTTTATTAAACATTTTGATAATGCGCAATTGTGAGAGTCGAATTTGCGTAAACAACTTCAAAGTTATTTATTATCTCAATTAAGCATTTCGCGTAAACATTTTCAAGGTTACATTTTGATTTTTCCTTGCAGCAGAAAATGCCCGGATACACCAAAACATAACCTTCAAGTTGTTTACGCAAATTTGTTTCTCACAAATGCGCAATATAATTCCGTGACGTCATCGGGAACCCTCGAAGACATTCTAGAAACTTAGCACGGACACAAACAACTTCAGCTGCAGAATGTTCTCGAAGTCGGTAAGGTAGGAATTTGCGCCTAGAACGCTCTCTGTCTGTCTACTGGGTCGTGATTAAATTTGAAGACCTTTTTGGTTGGTTGGAAGCTCTAATTGTTTTTGGGATGTTAGCACGTGTTGTAAAGTGCAGATGAGATGAAAGGTAGGCACTTATTTCGGAAGGTATGCGTCTCAGTTGACGCGCCTGAAACAACCCGTTGATGAGCAAACGAGCATCCAAGCGAGACAGGCATGTAACTAACGCACGTATCGCTATTATTACGACAGCTAGCAGGGACCTTTTGACCTTTTCTAGGTACAGTTATCGCGAGTCTGAGCCTCTGAAGAACATATGAAATCTGCGTGGTAGTCTTCCTGCGAGGTCAAGCAGAGAATTCTGATTATAAGATCCAAAGGGCAGGTATTGTTCCAAATACCATTATGTCAGGGTTTGATCAGGTGACATTTAAAGGACCTTAAGACGGTCGTTTGTAATTTTTATATCTTTTGTTATAAATAGAACATTCCAGAATAGTCTATGTTAACGAACCTTTTATATTATAGTATGTTCGGGGTGCAATTGTGAGAGCCGAATTTGCGTAAACAGCTTCAAGCTTCAAGTATTTACAAGAAATGCTTAATTGAGATAATAAATAACCTTAAAGCTGTTGACGCGAATTTGGCTCTCACAATTGCGCAATATTATTCAGTGACGTCATTATGCATATTCAGACTATCTTATTTCTGCAAGTACATTTAGCCCCTGTCCAACTCTAAAATGTTTTCCTAATTTCTGAATGTACAATTGAGTCCCTCTCCAAATTTAAAAGTACAATTGAGTCCCTCTATTACTCTAAAAGTATAATTGAGTCCCTTCCAACATTAAGTCATTAAAGTTGAGTAGATAGGCAAGGGCGTTTCTGGGCCAAAAAGTAAGAAAGTTTGGATATGCTTGATGACGTCACCGAATAATAGTGCGCAATTGTGAGAGCCGAATTTGCGTAAACAGCTTCAAGCTTCAAGTATTTACAAGAAATGCTTAATTGAGATAATAAATAACCTTAAAGCTGTTGACGAGAATTCAGCTCTCACAATTGCGCAATATTATTCAGTGACGTCATCATGCATATCCAGACTATCTAATTTCTGCAGGTACATTTAGCCCCTGTCCAACTCTAAAATGTTTTTCTAATTTCTGAAAGTACAATTAGGGGCCGTTACTTAAATTACCCCTCCCTCCTGTAACAAAATATTTCTACCCCCCCCCCCCCCCCCCCACTTTTTGTGTACGTAATTTTTAGTTTAGACATTTTTTTTACCAGTTATTGCTAGTAGAATAAGGCACATGTCCGAGAAATTAATTTTCAAAATTCCCTTATTTTTCCTAGATCATTAACATTTAAATACCAGCAATTTAATATTGAAATACTTTTAACACTAAAAATTTAAAAACCTAAAAATATAAAAATGCCAATAAACCGTGTCATAGTTGATATTTCAATCAAAAAACATGAAACTTTTACAAAAAAGTTTTTTGAAATTAAAAAAAAAATTATTTTTCCACGAAACTGATGCATTTTTACCCAACAAAAATGAAATTTTAAACCAAGACAATTATTTTTTTTACCAAGAAGGAGAATTTTCACCTAAAAAAGATCAGTCTTAAAAAAATTGAAAAGTTACATTTTCAGTTTAAAAATTAATTTTAAACCAAATAAAAAGACTTTCCCACTAAACAGTTAAATTTTCAACTAAAAACATAAGCCTTCAATCAAAAATTTTTTTTTTTAACAATTTAGCTTATCTTTTACCCAAGTAGTTGAATCTTCAATATAAAAATATTAATTTTCAACTAAATAGTTCAACTTTAAACAAAAGAGACGAATTTTCAACTAAAAATATAACTCTTAAAAAATTATTTCTTAACAAAGTGATTAAACCAAATCTTTCAATAAAAATAGTTGAATAGTTGAATAAAAATAGTCGAATTTTAATTTAGCAAAGAAGGATAATTTTTAACAAAAAAGTTGCATTTTCATAAAAAAATGAATTTCTACCAAAGCGAATGAATTTATAAATCAAAAAGATAAATTAAAACAAAATAGTTGAATTTTCTGTTTAAAAATATTTTATTTGACTTTTCACAATCAAACATTTCGGAAATTTTCCTACTAATTTTGTAGGTAAAATTTCCAACTTTGGGTAGGAAAAACTATTTTCCTAAAAAAGTTGGAAATTTTCGCAATACTTTGGAAAATTTTCATTTTTGAATGGAAATATTTCGATCGGTTTGGAAAATTTTATATACATGTTTGGGAATGAAAAATTCCTAGAATAGTTGGGAAATTTTCCCAATTTATACTCAGAAAAATTCTCACTTCCATAGGAAATATTCTATTTGCCTCTGGAAAATTTGCACATAAGTTCGTTTATTTTTGGGAAAATTTCCTCATTTTGAAGTAAAATTTCAAAATAAATTAGGAAATTTTTCCAAATTTATTTTTGGGAAAATTTCCTATTTTTAAATTACAATTCCCAAATAAATTTGTAAATTTTTTCGAATTTATTTTCGACAAAATTGCCTATAACATTGGGTATATTGCGTTCCAATATTTTTTGGGAAAAATCCCAAAATAATTTTTTACAGTGAAATTTAAAAAAAAATAGTTGAATTTTCATCCAGAAAAGATTCCAGTTGGCTTTTCAAGATCAAAATATGAATTTTTTAACAAAAAATAAGTTTTTACCAACAAAATTGAATTTTGCATCCAAGAAGACGAATTTTTTCAACCAAAAGGAATTAATTTTGAACGAAATAGTGGAATTCTGTACCAAATAATTGAAATTTTATCTAAGGAAGATGAAATTTATACTAAAACAGATAAATTTTTAATAAAAAAAAGGAGAATTTTTTCAAGGACAAATTTTCAGAAAAAATAATTTTTTGAAAGTAGTTTAACGTTAAACCAAGCATTGATTTCTTAACCAAAAAAGATTTTACTTTCAAAAAGAGAAAAGTTTAATTGAAAAAAAATCAAAATAAAAGAATTAGTTCAATTTTGAAGCTAAAAAGACGCATTAACTACAACGTACATAGTTGAATTTTCAACCCGAAAATATTAATTTTCAACTAAAATTATGAAGCTTTAACAAAAAAAAAAGAACGATTTTTTAAGAAGTATTTTAATTTTAAGCCAAGTATTTGACTTTTCAATCAAAAATGGTCAAAGAGTAGCATTTTGAACAAAAAAGATGAAGTTTCTACCAAGTGATAAATTTTCAACTCAAAAAATGAATATTCGTAACAAAAATAATAATGGTTGATATTTCAACAAAAAAAAATTATTAAGTTGAAACCAAAAACAGTTGAAATAAAATGAATACGAATTTTCAACAAAATAGTGAAATTTTCAGTTGAGAAATTTATTTTCAACAAAAAAAAAAGTATTTTTAACCAAAAAAGATTTTCTACCCGAGGAAGTAAATTTTCAAGAAAAAAGTTGGGCTTTTAAACTCAAAAAGTCGAACGTTTTAGAAAACCGTTCACCTTGAAACACAAAAAGATTAATTTTCAACAAAAAAGTTAATTTTAAACCTAGAATAAAGAATATTCAACAAAATAGTTACATTTTCAACAAAATAATTAAATTTTCAACCACATACTTGAATTTTTAACAAAAAAAAAAAAAAAAAATTCTGAACCAAAAATATAATAGTATCGTTTTTGAGCAAAAGAGTAGACAAAATGTACAACAACACTAGAAGCCAAAAAACGAATTTTTTACAAGACACTTGAATTTTTAACCCAAAAGTTGATTTTTCAACTGAAAAGTTCTTTTTACTAAGAAAGATGAGTAACAAATTTCGCGTAAACAACTTCAAGGTTGTCTACGCAAAATTACTTACTCTCAATTGCGCAATGTAAATTTATGACATCATTGGTCAACTTCGAGAATATTCTAGAAACTTATCACGGACACGAATCTCTTGAGCATGTGGAATGGTCTAGATCTAGATGTCTGTAACGTGTCAGTAACAGAAAAATTGGATCGTAAGTAACAAATTTTGCGTAAACAACCTTAAAGTTGTTTACGCAAAATTCGTCACTCACAATTGCGCAATATCATTTTATAGAGTCATCGGTATCCTATGAGAATATTCTAGAAGCTTAGCACGGACACGAACCCCTTGAGCTGTGGAATAGTCTACATGTCGGTAACATGTCTGTAACGTGCCAGCAACAGGAATATTGGATCGTGAGTAACGAATTTTGCGTAAACAACCTTAAACAAGTAACAGGAATCTTGGATCCTAAGTAATGAAGTAAGGAATTTTGCGTGAACAACCCTAAAGTTGTTTACGCAAAATTCGTCACTCACAATTGCGCAATATCATTTTATGGAGTCATCGGTTTCCTATGAGAATATTCTAGAAGCTTAGCACGGACTCGAACCCCTTGAGCTGTGGAATATTCTAGACTCTTGGTGCTGGTAACAAGTTAGTAACAGGAATATTGGATCGTAAGTAACAAATTTTACGTAAACAACCTTAAACAAGTAACAGGAATCTTGGATCCTAAGTAACGAAGTAAGGAATTTTGCGTAAACAACCTTGAAGTTGTTTACGCAAAATTTGTTTCTCACAATTGCGCAATATCAGTGTATGACGTCACCAGTAACCCCTTGAGCTGTGGGATAGTCTAAATGTCGGTAAAATGTCAGTAACAGAAATATTGGATCGTAAGTAACCAATTTTGCGTAAACAACCTTAACCCTTTGTTGCATACATTTTTCTAACAGACTAGTTTTACGGATATATGCACCTTATGGGGTTTTCGGGGTCGCTGATTACAAATCTGCAGCCCGATTTTAAAAATTCAAAATGGCGGATTCAATATGGCAGACGAGTTTTCTAAAAATTAATGGATTTTCATGAAACTTGGCATTTGGATGTTTTTGGGGCCTCTGATAACGAATCTGAAGTCAGATTCTAAACATTCAAAATGGCGGATCCAATATGGTGGACGAGTTTTCAAAAAATTGTTGGATTTTCATGAAACTTGGCATCCAGGAGTTGTCTCTACGTGGGTAACATGTCGGTAACAGAAATCTTGGATTAGAAACCCCCACACTTATCTACTCACGATCACACGCAATTTATATTTTTCTCGTAAACTCAGCTATACAATGCGATGTTACGCGAACGATGAATTCGTCGTTCTATCACGCAACAAAGCTAGAAAGAAGAGCCTTCGCTAATAAAAAAAACACTTTCTACTCTCTCACGATGAAATTCGTGACTGCGAGATGGTTTCATGAGACGAGCGAATCTTCTCCTTAATAATATGATAAAAGATATTCCTCACTTTCAATCATACGCCACACAATTTTTCTCGATGGAACAAAAAATTGGAAAAATGATATTCTACTTTCTTATATTTTAGATTAATTAAAGTTTTTCTTTGTTAGTAGGATGTTTTCATACTCACGAAGGTCTAGAGAAGCAAGATTGGACTCACCTGAAAAAAAAAGAAAGTATTGTTAGTTACGAACCATATCTATGAAGCCGTTCAAAAAATACGTTACAAATTCAACGCCAAAAACTAGATAAAGTTTAGTACTTCACAGTCCTTTCCCTATTCCCCTCTTTTACCCTTTTAAAATAATTATTTTTTTTCCGGCTTTCAAGAAACTTTTCCCTTTTTCGGACAAATGCGAACTGAATTATTACAACCTAAGAAAAAAATCCAACTATTTTTGGTTAAAAGTTAATATTTTTTGGTTAAAATGTCTACTAATATATTTTTGGTTCGGAATGCATCTAGTTTGGATAACAATTCTACTATTTGGTTAAAAATCTAATTATTTGGTTGAAAATGTGACTATATTGCTAAAAAGTAATCTTTTTTTGTCAAAACTTAAACTAGTTGAAATTTAACTGGTTGAAAGTTGAACTACATTGTTGAAAATTCATTTTTTTTTGAAGATTCATCTCTTTGGTTAAAAATTTAACTTTTTCTTTATTCCTTTCATTTTGTTAAAACTATAATTTTTTGAACTAATAATTTAACTAATCCATTTTGTTGTTGAAAATTGATCTTTTTCAGTTAAAAATAGAATTATTTGGTTGAAAATTTCTTTTTTTTAGTTGAAAAATCGACTATTTGGTTGAAAAATTAACCATTTTGCTAAAAATGCAACTATTTTCTTAAAGCCATCTTTTTTAGTAAAAAATTCAACCACTTGGTTGAAAATTGAGATATCTTGTTTAAAATTCATTTTTTTATTGAAGAATCATATCTTTGGTTGAAAATTTAATTCTTTTGTTGAAAATTCGTTATATTTTTAGTTTTAAATATAATTTTTTGAACTGAAAATTCGACTACTTGGTTGGAAAAAAAAGTTTATGTTCGAAATCGAGAAATAAGTAAATTGATTTGTAAACACTTTTTTATTAAAATGTGTAACAATAACAATTGTTGCCAGTTTTATGTATTAATTTATGACAATGAAACTAATAATATATTTTTTGTTTATAATTCATCTCATTCCGATAAAAATTCAACTATTTGCTTGAAAATGTATTTTTTTTTAGTTGAAAATTCATGTATTTGGTTGGAAATTCGTCTTTTTGGTAGGAAATTAATGTTTTGGTTAAAAAATAATATTTTTGGTTAAAAATTCAATTACTTGAATGTTAGAATCTTTTGCTCAAAATTGTATTTTTTTTTTAATTCATACTTTTAGTTAAGAATTTACCTGTTTGGTTGAAAATTTATGCATTTTGTTGAAACCTCGTCTTTTTGTAAGAAAATTAATATTCTTGGATAAAAAAGTACTTATTAGGTTAAAAATGGAATTACTTGGTTGAATTTTGAACGCCTTTGTTTAAAATTCTTTTTTTGAAGATTCATAATTTTAGTTGAAAATTCATCTCTTTGGTTGAAAATTTATCTATTTTGTTGAAAATTCATCTTCTTGTAAGAAAATTATTATTCATATTTAAAAAAATCATCTATTTGCTTGAATGTTGAACTCTTTTGTTACATTTTTTTAAATTAATCACTTTAGTTGAAAATTCATCTTTATAGTTGAAAATTTAACTTTGTTGAAAACTCGTTTTCTTTCATGTTGAGAATTAATTTGTTAAATTTTATTAAAATTACTTATTATTTATTATTACTATTTGGTTGAAGTTCGTCTTTTTGGGCAGAAAATCGATCTTCTTTGTTCAAAAGTCCGGTTGAAGATTCAATTGGTTAACAATTCTTTTTTTAAATGAAATTTTATGAAAATTCATGTATTTTCTTGCAAATTCGTTTTTTTTTTGTAAGAAAATTAATATTCTTAGTCAAAAAAATCATCTTTTTGACTGAGTATTGAATGATTTGGTTAAATGTTAAAGCCTTTTTTTAAAAATTATTTTTTTGAAGATTCAACACTTTAGTTGAAAATTCATCTTTTTAGGTGAAAATTTAACTATTTTGTTGAAAACTCGTTTCCCTTTTGGTTGAGAATTAATTTTTTGAACTAAAAATGCCACTATTCCATTTTTAGTTGAAAATGTATTTTTTCTGGGTAAAAATTGGTCTTTTCTAGTTGAAAATTCAACTATTTGTTTGTGAGATAACTTTTTTGTTGAAAATTCTTCTTTTTGGTTGAAAATTTAACTATTTGGTTAAAAATGAATCTTCTTTTATTGGAAATTCATTTTTTTTATTAGGATTTACCTCTTTGGTTGAATAATTTTACTATTTTGTTGAAAGTTTGCAACTTTAGGAATTGAAAAACAACTACAAAAAATATATTTTTTGGTTGAAAATTCAACTGCAGATTCGGTGTAGAATGCAACTGTTTTGTTAAAAACTGTTTTTTAAAAAATTCGTCTTCTTGTCTTGAAAATTTAACTACTTTTCTAAAAGTTCAACTATTTTGTTAAAAATTCGTCTATTTTGCTTGAAAGTTTAACTGTTTTGTTAAAAGTTAATTTGATATTTTGTCAAAAATCTTTTTGGGCTGAAAATTCATCACTTTTGGTAGAAAATATTCTTGGTTGCAAATTCAACTGTTGTCCCATCTGAAAAATGATTCGCTCAACGGAAATTTGTTGAAAAAAAGCGAAAAAAAATTCTTTTATGCTCTACCCTATATAGCGAAACCTTCTAACTTCAAGACTCTTGGAAAGTCGAGATTGTGGGTGGTCTAGGCTTTTAAGCAAATTATTCGCTCTAAATCGTTGATCGTTCATATACCGGGAAAATTGTTCCCGATTTCCTTAAAGAGTCTCTGAAGAAGGGCAATTTTGCAACAGAAAATTGCATTTTCATCAGTTGGTAAAATGGTGTTAATAATTAGGTTAAAATAATAATAAAATGAAATAATTGAGTTGAATGGTGATTAGAGACCGAAGGGTCATTTTTTAAAACCAAAATTCCCATGAAAAGTCAAATTTTCTCTTCAACCTTGCACAATCCTTCCGGCCTGTTTGGACAGATTTTATACAAAATATTTATTCATAATTTTTTTCAGCGGCTCATACTCATAAGTTTAAACTAAGGAAGGATTGAAAATATAAAATTTATCAAGGAATCTGTATTACCATTAATGGGAAAGCACCTGGCCGGAAATCAGTAATTCTGTGGTTCGATTCCCAGCGGAGCGAAAGGAGATGATATTTTTTCAGAAAAAAAATTATTTAATATCAAATTTATTTATTTCGATCAAAAAAGATTACTTTCTTACCATAAAAGAGGAATTTTCTGTCCAAAAGGATCAATTGTCCCTCTCCTCTATCAGAAAAAATCAAAACCAAAAATTCCCTCATTCAAATCAATAAAAATGCTAAATAAAAATGAATAACGAAAATTCCATCCCTTTCAACTTAAAAATAAAAAAATGTCTCTCTTTCCAATTCAGAAAAAAATTAAAAACCGAAATTCCCTCCCTTGCAACTTAATAAAAATGTAAAAAAAAAATGAAAAAATGATCCTCCTTCTAATTCATAAAATATTAAAAATCAAAATTTTCTCCTTGCCAATTTTTTTTTGGCATTCAAAAATGTGAAAACTAAAAAAATGTCCATCTTCTTAATCAGAAAAACTCAAACCCAAAAATTCCCTCAATCAACTCAACAAAAATAAATAAATAAGAAAAATTCCGTCCCTTCCAAATCTATAAAAATCTTAAAAATAAAAAAATGTCTTTCTTCCCATTTCAGAAAAACTTTAGAACCAAAATTTCCTCCCTTGCAACTCAATAAAAATGTTAAAATTGAAAAATGATCCTTCTTCAAATTCATAAAATATTAAAAACCAAAATTTCCTCCTTGCCAATTTTTTTTGGCATTCAAAAATGTGAAAACTAAAAAAATGTCCCTCTCCTTAATCAGGAAAAATCAAAACCAAAAGTTCCCTGAGTCAACTCAATAAAAATGCTAAAAAGAAAAATAAATAACATAAATTCCGTCCGTTCCTAATTGAAAATAAAAAAATGACTGTTCCCAATTCAGAAAAAAATTGAAAACCAAAATTCCCTCCCATGCAATGTAAAAAAATAAATAAACGATTCTTCTTCTAATTCATAAAATATTTAAAACCAATATTTCCTCCTTGCCAACATTTTTTTTGGCACTCGAAAATGTGAAAACTAAAAAAATTTCCCTCTTCTTAACCAAAAAAGCTCAAACCCAAAAGTTCCCTAATTCAACTCAACAAAAATGTTGAAAATAAAAATAAATGAATAAGAAAAATTCCGTCCCTTTCAACTTTATAAAGATCTCAAAAATAAAACAATGTCTTTCTTCCCATTTCAGAAAAACTTTAAAACGAAAATTTCCTCCCTAACAACTCTATAAAAATACAACAAAAAAAAATGTCGCTTCAAAATTCAGAAAAAAATTGAGAACAAAAATTCCTTTTCCTTGCAACTCAATAAAAATGTGTTATAAAATTTTTTTAAAATGATCCCTCTTCTAATACATATAATACTCAAACCAAACTTTCCTCCTTGCCAACTTATTTTTTGCACTCACATGGTTCTGCGGTGACACCCTTCAATTAATTTCCTACTTTTACTTTCTTTTTGCAGAATCAGCTTATCCACATAAAGAAGCCGCTATTCATCCTCGTCCCATTCAACTTTTGATGTTGATCAAAACGAAAGTTTTATAAATCGAGGTCGAATGGGCCCTCTGGAAACTTGCCTTCATCAGACAGCAACAGATCAGGATTACAAATACATCATTGGATTATTCTATTAAGTATATTTTTGTCCATTAATGGCTCCTAGAGCAGATCATCCTAATGTCTATGAAACAGTTATAGTACGCAAAGGTGGCCACAATGCCAACGTCACTGTACCAATATCAAATCAGGATCTTTTAAACAAATGGTTCTTCATACAGTTCAGGTCAAATAACATTGTTTATGCTCAGTTACACGATAATTAAACTCCAATGTACTCTTAAGTAGTTTGATTATCGTGTAGATGGGCATAAACAATGTTATTTGACCTGAACTGCACGAAGAACCTTTTGTTTAAAAGATCCTGATTCGATACATGTACCTGATGTTGGCAATGTTACATTTTTTTCTCTAGTTAAATAATAGGCCATCCTACCGCCAGCACTGCCAATGTACACTTAAGTAGTTTAATTATCGTGTAGCTGGACATAAACAATGTTATTTGACCTGAACTGCATGAAGAACCTTTTGTTTAAAAGATCCTGATTCGGTTCTACATGCAGTTCAGGTCAAATAACATTGTTTATGCCCAGCTACACGATAATTAAACTCCAATGTACTCTTGAGTAGTTTGATTATCGTGTAGCTGGACATAAACAATGTTATTTGATGAGAGCGGCATGAAGAACCGAATCAGGATCTTTTAAACAAACGACTCTTCATGGAGTTCATGTCAAATAACATTGTTTATGCCCGGCTACACGATAATTAAACTCCAATGTACTCTTGAGTAGTTTGATTATCGTGTAGCTGGACATAAACAATGTTATTTGATGAGAGCGGCATGAAGAACCGTTCGTTTAAAACATCCTGATTCGATATTGGTACAGTGACATTGGCAATGTGAAAATTTTTCTTCTCTAGTTAAATAATAGGCCATCCTACCGCCAGCACTGCCAATGTACACTTAAGTAGTTTAATTATCGTGTAGCTGGACATAAACAATGTTATTTGACCTGAACTGCATGAAGAACCTTTTGTTTAAAGATCCTGATTCGATATATATATATATATATATATCGAATATACATATATGTACCGTGATGTTGGCAATGTGACATTTTTTTTTCTCTGGTTAAATAATAGGCCATCCTACCGCCAACACTGCCTATATACTCTTAAGTAGTTTAATGATCGTCTAGCTGGGCATAAACAATGTTATTTGTCCTGAACGGCATAAAGAACCGTTTGCTTAAAAGATCCTGATTCGATATTGGTACAGTGACGTTGGCAATGTGACAATTTTTTTTAGTTAAATAATAGGCTATCCTAACGCCAGCACTGCCAATGTACACTTAAGTAGTTTAATTATAGTGTAGCTGGTCATAAACAATGTTATTTGACATGAACTGCATGAAGAGTCGTTTGTTTAAAAGATCCTGATTCGGTTCTACATGCAGTTCGGATCAAATAATATTGTTTATGCCCAGATACACGATAATTGAACTCCAATGTACTCTTAAGTAGTTTGATTATTGTGTAGCTGGGCATAAACAATGTTATTTGACCTGAACTGCATGAAGAACCTTTTGTTTAAAAGATCCTGATTCGATATATGTACCGTGACGTTGGCAATGTGACATTTTTTTTCTCTGGTTAAATAATAGGCCATCCTACCGCCAGCACTGCCAATGTACACTTAAGCAGTGTAATTATCGTGTAGCTGGGCATAAACAATGTTATTTGACGTGAACGGCATAAAGAACCGTTTGCTTAAAAGATCCTGATTCGATTTTGGTACAGTGACGTTGGCAATGTGACCATTTTTTTCAGTTAAATAATAGGCCATCCTAACGCCAGCACTGCCAATGTACACTTAAGTAGTTTAATTATAGTGTAGCTGGGCATAAACAATGTTATTTGACCTGAACGGCATGAAGAACCGTTTTTTCAGAGGATCCTTATTCGATATTGGTACAGTGATGTTGGCAATGTGACCATTTTTCTTCTCTAGTTAAATAATAGGCCGTCCTAACGCCAGCACTGACAATGTACACTTAAGTAGTTTAATTATAGTGTAGCTGGTCATAAACAATGTTATTTGCCATGAACTGCATGAAGAATCGGTTGTTTAAAAGATCCTGATTCGGTT